>PVLD010014887.1:0-26812 GCA_004027595.1 Dinomys branickii
CTGTCTGACTAAATTTGCATGTCTTTATATGGGTTCATACATTTACAATTCGAAGATATCAATGGATAAAGCAATAACCACTGTTGAGACCATATCACCTTGTCTATAGATTAGTTGTGATTGTACTATTTTTTATGATAATTGGTGTCTGTTTGTCAATATGTTTTTGTACTTTTATGTTTTTAAAATAAAAAAAAAATAGCTTATGTTCAACATCGCCCATCATTAGGGAAGTAAAAAAGTCACCGTGACATGGCAGTATATACCTGTTTGGGTGGTGAAAGTTAAACACAGCCAAGTGAGTCAGGAGGTGGGGCCTCTGAAACATTCACACACTTTTGGCAGGAATGCAAAATGGTGTAGTCACTTTGGAAAACAGTTTGACAAAATGAGATGAAATGTCAGGCAGGCACGGGGAACCCTGTGAGAATAGAAAGGCCCTGGGCATTTAGAAAATAAGCCATTACTTCTGACTTTGACCTTTTATATCCGAGCTAAAGTTCTTATGATTACTGGGTACACTTTTTGGGATGTGTATTTGACTTGGTTAACCATCCATAGCTTGACAAGGAACGAACTCCTGATTTGACCAATTTTCTTGCTAATAATTTGATAAGATACAATTTCAGTCCAAGGATCTTAGTCCAGATTTTCCTCATTTTACCTTAAGATATCTATGTAATGCTCCACCAATAAATTAATTGAATGTACTGATTTATAATTACTTTTGTCCCCTGTCAGTAAAGGACATTACTGCTTCTTTGGAACAATTTTTCAGGACAATGTGAATCTGTGTTCCTGGGCCATGGTTGGTCACTCATATTTCAATTCAAACAGGAAGATAAAAAATGCTATTTACATATAAAAATACTCAAATAGCTTAGGATATTGCATAGGCAACAACAGAAACTAGAAGAGAATGGTATAAAATCATCAAGAGTGAAGAATTCTGTTGTAGGAATTCCATTTCTCTTTGATATTCATCACTGATCAATACGGACAATACAGAAAGCAGAATTCTAGAGATGAATCTCCAGCATTTCTCTCTTATGATTATTTAATCAAATAATGATCTAGACATTGACATCAATGTAGAGTTTTCTTTGGCTGATAGCAGAAGTCAGAGATTCATATACTCTTGCTGGCTTTAAAGATGGAGGGCATGGTGTGTTAAAAAATATATGGGTCGCTTTTTGGAGCCCTAGCTGATAATCAAGAGGAAAATGATATGAGTATGATAATTATTATCAGAATTGATGAATGAGAGTGTATCTCAGCCAACACCTTGACTTCAGGCTTATAGGAATTTAGGCTGAGATTCCACTCAAGCCTGTGTGGGTTTCTGACTTACACATCTGAGATAATAAATGAGTGTTGTTTTAAATTGCAAGGTTTGTGATAATGTGTTATGAGGCAATAAAACATTTTTTCAGCATGTTTGTTTCCAGAGAGCATCCTACGTACCCTTATGCCCTACCTTAAGGAAACACTAAAGGAGGTGAAAGTGCTCAGCAAGTCAACACAGAAATCTCAAGATAGGAGAGCAGAAACCAACAGGTGAGCAGCAAGCCTAAATAAAAGCTAAATAAATGAAGCTAAATAAAACAATACATTACCATGGCACTTAAATACTAAATTATCCAACAAAAACAAGTATTTGAAAGAAAGAGTAGTGGTGAAGTAAAGGGTTTTTTCCTATGTCTGCTCATAAGTAGTGAAGATAGTGATTAGAGAGTGGGGAGAGAAACTGAGTAAGACTTTCGGAGAAGTAAAGGTGGAACAAACAGAAAGCTGATTAATCCAGCCCATGTGGAGAAAGGAGAAAAAGCGCAGAAACAATAAGGTTACGAAACAATACAAACTAAAGTAAGATGGAGGAAATAAAGTGCTTTATAGCAGCTGTTCCAATAAACGGAAAGGGCTGAGTTTCCTGCTCACTTCTCTCATCAGAGATGGAGCTGCTCAGATTGGGTTAAGAACAGTTGTAAGAAAAACATCTGAAACAAATTGATAAAAGCATCAAAGATAAAATAGTTAGCAAAGGTATATAAGGCAGGCTAAAAGACAATTGGAACATATGTGATAAAAAAAAGACCTTCAAAGGCAAAAGAATTTAATGAGACAAAGGGGGATGTTACTTAGGGATAACATTTACAATCACGCAAGAAGATAAAACAAATACAAACTTTAATCATTAAAAACACTGAGCATATAAAATAAAAAATTCTCAAAATGTGAACAGATCAAGATGAAAACAAAATGATACTTCTTAATATATATTGCTTAGACAGTCAGGTGTGGTGATGCAAGCCTGTAATACCAGCAGTTGGGAGGCTGAGGCAGGGGAATTTCTATGAGTTCAAGGGCAGCATAGGCTACATAGTGAGTTCAAAGCCAGCCTGAACTACACAGTGAGACCCTATTTTAAAACACAAAACCAAACAAATATATAAAAACCATCGATCATCTATCATCGGTCTATCATCTACCTATCTCTCTCTATCATATATTTTGTAATTTAATGATTTCTATGAGTTCAAGGGCAGCATAGGCTACATAGTGAGTTCAAAGCCAGCCTGAACTACACAGTGAGACCCTATTTTAAAACACAAAACCAAACAAATATATAAAAACCATCGATCATCTATCATCGGTCTATCATCTACCTATCTCTCTCTATCATATATT
The DNA here is from genome assembly GCA_004027595.1 of Dinomys branickii. Classification (NCBI taxonomy): domain Eukaryota; kingdom Metazoa; phylum Chordata; class Mammalia; order Rodentia; family Dinomyidae; genus Dinomys; species Dinomys branickii. The sequence continues at coordinate 2,689 of PVLD010014887.1, forward strand.
TTGTAATTTAATGAATTGAGCAAACAGGAAATTAATTATAGATGTAGATTTATATAAAAGTGCAATCAGTGTAACTTTATATTTTTATAGCTATATAAAGAGCTAAGAACACAGTACAGATGTAAAACTTTAAATAGAATAGGCTTTGTTTTCTTATGCTCATGGAACTTCTTGCTTTTAGAACAACGGATTTATACAAATAAAGCTAAATATATTTTAAAATGTAGGCATCTTACAGACCATATTCTTTAATCATAATCCAATAAATTCAACTATCTGGATTGTAGGTATGTGAAGAGTGAGTAGGTACCATAAAAGCTTCAAAATCACAGAGGAAATCAAACACGAAATTCATTATCTATAAAACTTCAAAAATGGAAATAAAATTTTCAACTATGACTAATAGAATATTATTAAGCTATGCATATAGAGAGGAAATGTTATATGCTGAAAAAATTTATTAATTGGAAAAGAGAGACTGAAAATAGATGAACAATTAAATAATTTTTGAGCTTTGAGAGAGCATAGCTTCATCTTAATACATATTTTTATATTGTTATTTTGGTTTACTAATATTTGCTTAAAATATTTGAGTACGTATAATCAAAATAGCCAATATTTTTTCTACTGATACAGTTTTTATGTTAATATTAAAGTTACACCTGTCTTATACAGTGAGTTGGGTATATTCTTTTTTTCTTGAAAAGATTGTTTCAGCTTGTTATTATTCATGACACGTACTACTGTTCCTATTGAGCATAGTAAACCAAAGCTATCTGGACCTGAAGCTGTTTTGTCAGAAAGAATATTAACTATTGATTCAATTTTCAGATGATGACTAATGTTTTTCTAAATTTCCTCTTGAATCACTTTGGTAATTTATTTTTTTCTAGGAATGTGTGTATTTTGTCTAGGTTTTCCAATGTATTGATATAATTTTGTTTGTAATATGGTTTTTATCTTTTACATTTATGCCCCATCTGTATTTCTATCTCTTTTAGAATTTCTGAAATTGTTCATTTATGCCTCCTCCTTTTATTTCCTTCATGAATCTTGAAGAGATATTTTTAAACTAGGCTTTTCAAAGCATCAACCTTGATATTGTTGAACCCATCTACTTTATGTTCATAATTTACTTATGTATAATATTATTTTATTTCCTCTACTTTAAGATTTTCCTGTTTCTCTCACTTAGCCAGCTTTTCTAATGTAAGCAATTACTAGTATAAATTTCCCTTTGAACATCACTTTAGTTGTAGTGCAGTTATACTTCCTAAATACTTTGTATCATTTCTATATATTTGCTTTCTCTCTCAATTTCATTTCTCTTTATTTCTATTGACATAAATATATGCATACACATACCTACATCTGCACACACACTGACACAGGCAGTAACAACTCTTTAAGATTTAACAATATTTTATACAAGTATAGCATCCACCATACAAAATATTCTTAATTTTGCATTGATAATAGAAAACTTGCTAAGAGTACAGCCAAAATCCTCTTTAAATTGAATATTAAAGTGTATGTCCTTCACATAAGCCTATTTCATTTTATAATGATAGAAGTGTTTCATTGCTTGCACTGGTTTTAAGTTTGCTGCTGAGTTTGACATCGCCTTAATAATTTGAATTTTAGAACAATGATTTGAATTTTAGAACAATTTGAGAACAACTCTGATTTCATGAGAATACTCCTGAACAATATTCCTGAACAATATTCACAACTTTTCCATTGCATTTCTTCTAATAACAGTGCACAGTTAATATTCAAAGTGGAAATGCCAGCAAACATTATTATTAGGTAGTTTTTTTTTTTTAAGTAACATTTAGGTCATTTCACAAAGTTAACAGCAGTTCTAGAATCATGTGTCAACATTATCAATTTAGGGACTTATTTTGCTACCAAACTTGTTATTTTTTAGAACACCACTCAAAAGATTTGTATAGAGTTTATGCTGTGCATGTACACCCATTAGATTGAGTTCTAAGAATGACTCATTGCTGACTCAGACAAGGGCAGAAATGCAGCCTTTCATCATGGTAACAGTTATAAGAAAGACTCGTGCCTTGGGGATGACTTCTCGCTTGCTTATTCCCAACACCTCTCAGTTTTTTCTGATCCTGATTTCTGTCTGACCTGTGGATTCCTGTATGTTCATTAAACTTTAAACTTCAAAGAATTATCCGAGTTTCCCTCACTGTCTCAATTTCTCAACTGGTTTTTTTTGGGATTTGAGATTGAGAAAAGCATTTATATTTCACAGGAAATGCTTCCAAGGAATCCCCTATGAAAACACGGATTAACTTTATTGCACTCTCCCTCTACTGCGCACCAAAATAAACATCTCCTTCTTTCAATTATAAGTACTGGGTGCCAAGCCATGGAAAAGTAACTAAGACAACCTCTTATGAAAAGAAATAACCACTCTCCACTAGTAATGTGTAACATCCAGTATAGAACAAATGACATGTGCAAAAGTCAAATGCTAACTCAAAAGTTACACTTTTTGGAATGTGGACATTGATTCTGAAAAGTATTAGGATTGTAGTAAGATTAACGTGTGCTGCACTAACACATCGAATGTTATTAATTTATGGACTTTGCAAATTGATTAAAACAGCAAGATCATACATATTTAATTACATTTAGGAATTTGATTTGACAAGGTTAAATTTTATTAGCTTGTTTATCACTATGTGTTTTGATAATTGAATTTATGTTTTGGAGTTACGTCTAGATCTATTATGCTATAACATCATAGTGAACTAAGAACTGATTTTGAATCTACTTTTTATATAATATAATAATTTACATGAAAGTTTAAGAATATTTGCTATGGTTTTTCTGGGTTGAATAAAAAATATTTATTCTGACTTTCCTTTTTTCAGAGCTGTAACTAAAGAAATAACACTGGGATTAAGATGGATACAAATGTCTCTAACATGTATAAATGAATATCTAAAATTGTAGCAAAACTGTGATCTAATAACAGAATTTATTATAAGTATCTGAGCCTAATATTTATTAGACATGTATGCTTAAATAACTACATCATTTTAATTCTACATATTATTGGAAGTTCATAATTTTGTGCCATTGTTATTAGTTGCTTACCAAGAAATAAAAGCCAGAGACACATGAGACTTTTTTCTCGTTCCCAGGATTTGAACCAGAGTCAGCAGATGTTCTTTTAAGCAGCTACAACTGCATTACAACCCTTACCATGTCTAAACCAGAGCAGGTTAGTGTACCAGAAGGAAAGTCTTAATACTAAGAGGCGTTGGTTTCTAAACAACTTTGTATTGCTTGTATTGTTCTTACGATATTTTGTAAGTGGATGTCTGTTTGTTAATATGTTTTCCTTCTTTTATTTTTAAGATAAGTTTTTTAAAAAGATAAGGTAATAATGATATCCCCAAAGCAATGAGCAAAACTAGTCATTGAACTAGGATTAAAATCTTAATAATTATAAAGATCATCTTTCAAGAATGAGGGTGACTGAAGAAACCTGAAAAGATATTCCAGAACAGAGCTAAATACGATTCTAGGAGCAAGGTCAGCGCTGCAGGTGCTCAACTCCTACAGCCAAGAGAGGGAGAAGTCTGGCTACTGTCTCTGCTGGCAGCAGGCCACATGGTGTTGGTTTTAGGTACGTATGGAATACAAGAGGTGTGGAGTCAGGAAGGTTTCCACCCAGATTTCAGAAGGCGTACGAGTGAGGCAGTGTGCCCCGGGAGGGCAATGTGCAAAGCTGGGAGTGTGAGGCCAAAGATGCAGTGGGGACTGCAGAAGTTTAGAGAAGGCAGGAATGTGAATAGTCTGAGGACAACTGCACAGTCCAAGAGAGGAGCCGTGGGAGCTACAACCATGGGAAGTGCCTTAGGAGCACAGCCACTGAGGCATTTGGAGTTCACGTCTTGCATACAACATAAGGGACAGAGAGAGCCTTGTCCTCCTTCTCTCTTGTTGCTTTTATAGTCTTCTCTGCCATGAACTGTTGCTCCTCTGCCATGTGCGTCCAGCCTTAGAGACAGCCAATTATGGACCAAAACCTCTACAAACTGTGAGCTAAGTAAACCTTTTCCCCTTTAACTTTCTATGTCAGGTATTTTGTCTCAGCAATGAGAAAAGTGATTAAGACATTCTCTATCCTCTGAATTTGTAGTCTTTGAAGCAAAAAGAAATTATTGAACAAGTATTAACTGTGCACATGATTCATGGTATTGACTGTGTCTTCTATAGTTTGGTATTAGTGTCTGCAAATAATTTCACATCCCACAAAGTCACAGAAATGGGGCTGTATTAGTCAGTATAAACAATGCTATGATGAGTTTATAGCAACAACACAAATGACAATCCTTAAAGCAAAAAATCACATTAATTACTTATGTACCAATTCAAAATTTTCAGGCAATATGGATCTGTTGTCTGATGGAGGCGAATCCATCTTGTGATATCATTTCAACTGGGGTTATTTTATTGGAGGTCCGACTCAGTGGAAGAAAAAGAAGCTGGAATTGTTTTGTTTGCTTGTTTGTTTTTTAATTAATTAGTTAATTTTATTGGTATGTTTTAGATAGACAAAATGATCACATTAGTATAGGAAATTTGTACCTGTACATGATATACCTTGATTCCCCCTTTTTCTCAGTCCCCCCCCAACTCCTCTTCCCTTCATTATTCACAAAATCTTGGCTTTCATTTTTCCTTCTTTCTTGTTTTCTTTCTTCTTTTCCCTTTCTTCCCCTCTTCTCCCCCCTCTAGTTTCCCTATCCATTTGAACATTTTCTTCCTATTTCACAATATCTATTATATATTTTGGTTGTTATTTACACTTTTGATTCCTCATGTCAGAGAAATAATGTGATATTTATCATCTGTGTCTGATTTATTGCACTTAAGAATATGGTTTTAGGTTATATCCATTTACCTAGAAATATTTCAAGTTTATCCTTCTTTATAGACGAGTAGTACTCCATCATAGAACAAATGTTTTCTTTATCCATTCATCAGTTAATGGCAGTTGACTATTTCCAAGATTTAGCTGTTGCAAACTATGGTGCTATAAACATGGGTGTGATTGCATCACTGCGTTGTGATGCTTTCTAATTCTTTGGGGAAAATATCAAGAAGGGGAATAGCTGGGTCAAGTTGGACCTCTACTTCTAGATTTTTGAGGAATCTCCACACTGATTTCCACAGTGGTTGCACCAGTCCGTGCCCACCAAGAGTACAGAAGGGTTCCTTTTCCCCACAGTCCCACCAGCATTTGTTATTGGTTGATTTCTTGAGAAGATTCATTCTTTCTGGAGTGAGATGGAACCTCAGTATTGATTTAATTTGCATTGCTTAAATGATCAGTGATGTGGAACAGTTTTTTATATATTATTCGTTGTTTGTACTTCATGTGAGAAGTTTTTATTCACTTCACTCAATCACCTTATTATCTGCAACAAAGTGGCCAAACACCTTCACTGGAAGAAAGCCTCTTTAATAAATGCATGCTGGCAAAACTGGATTTTCATATGCTGAAGTTTAAAAGTGGATCCATGTCTTTCACCATATACTAAACTAAAATCAAGATAAATAAAAGATGTAAATATTAAAGTAGAAACACTAAATATGCTGGAAGAGATAATAGGTAGAACTGTTGACTACATGGGTGTAGGCAAAGGCTTTATGAACAAAACCCCGATTGCACAGGAAATATCACAAAGAATTAACATCTTATTAAGCTTTATTAAAAAGCTTTTGCATAGCAGAGGAAATCACCAACAGAGTGAAGAGACAACCCACAAAGTGGGAAAAATTTTTGCCAGCTGTTTCTCAGACAAATGACTAATATCTAGAATATATAAAGAACTAAAAAAAAAAATCATATCCCTCAGACTTAACGACCCAATACAAAAGAGCTGGAATTCTTGTTGTGGGGTTAATTGTGTCAGTCTCAGAGTGACATATCATTTCTGCTCACATTTCTTTATTTTAACCTAAAGGAGAAGTGTAATCCTCTAGGGATGCAGAAATAAAAGGGCAAAATTCTACTGCACACCATTAATATCTACCCCAGACCACTAATCTGTTCATCAAAATTTAGTTTGTTCTTCTTGTCATCCATTTCATATAATCAACTTTCCACAAAAAAAGATAAGTTTCAATTGTCATCAAATCATGGCATTTAGATCAAGGCCAAAAGATTTTTGAATAGTACAATTTGTTAAGGGATAAAGTATATGTCTATTATACTCAGATGTCGTTTTTGTTGATCAGCGAACTCGTAAAAGGCGAATTGTCTTTCCCTGCCCCATTCAGTTTGTATTGAGCTCTAAGACAAAGGTAGAGTAAAGGCAATAAGCAACGCCATTTATGGTGGAAGGGCAGCTGGAATTACAGGTGTGTACCATTTCTGAAACCCTACTGGCAGATACAGTGAGGACCATATATACTGGGAATGAAGACTAAGCCTTGATTGGCCCTCATAGTATTCTCAGGAGCAGATTCCTTGTCTGCTGTTCTCCATGGCCCTTAGCTCTGTCCTCTGGTAAACTCCTTTTCGTTAGGCTGTTTTGTCACATCGAAAGCGGGCATTGAGACATATGCTGTTGTTATAGACTGTACAATTACTCTACCCACATTCTTCATGTAGGCAGTTTGGATGACCAAGAATGATTGTAGGTCTTAAGTAGTCAAGGGATCCTGGTTTTTTTTTTTAATCAGTATAATTCTCTCCCTATCTCATCTCACCTTATCATCATATCTATTTGATTCATCAGGTAGTATCTGCCTGTAGCCATGCCTTTCATTCTTTCTAAAACAAAATTCCCCAAGCTGCTACGCAGTAAAAATGAATCAACCACATTCTCTCTGCTTTTTGATTTTAGGACAGGCATTTTGAGCCTATTTGCTTAGGTAGGAGAGCTACATCTTATCCTCTTCTGGCCATATTTTCTAGTTGAAAGGTTTCTGTAGCAGTATTTTCTCTTCTATCTGGTGTCTCCTAAATGCACAGCTGATATACACTTCAGAGTTGCTGGAAGTAAGCTGGAAGCCATCTAATCCAAGCTTCTCCTTTTGTAAGTGAGACAGTTGAGAGCTGCCATATTAACAGAAGTTGGCATAAGGTTTCAAAGAGTATGGCCACCTTTGAAACATATAGAATTGCCTGTAATAGATTTTTTTTTGAAAATTAACTGAAAGAAATAAAATAGTTCAGTGACTTTTTCCTCCACAATAATGCAAAATGTTCTTGTTCTTAATTCTTCTAATGAATGTTTATTTTTTATCTTTTTATGTACACAGTATAATACTGACATCAGTCGGAAAGGAGTTCAGTACAAGCAACAGTAAGCAGCAACATAACAATGACTTACAAAAGACAGTGACCCTCTGCTCTGCAGTGGAATGTCAGCTCCACATTTTTCAAGGCATGGCCCCTTGAAGCTCATTCCCCAGTGTCCTTACAGTGTGACTTTGTTCTCATGTACATGTTGGCTCTTCTCGCCATCCTATATTTAGTCTAGACAGCAGAGAAATGAAAAGGAGGGAAAGGGGAAAATGTGTGTGATGTCGCATTGGTATTAGCGAGTGAGTGCATGATTGTAAAAATGGTCGCACTGGGAGGAGAATTGAATGATGGACTTATGTTTGACCTTCCACGACTGTGGGGCACTAGTTACACTGCTGTTTTTGATTCTGCGTATGGTTCTAGACCCAACACAACAGAGACGGCAGTTGGGAAGAAAGAATGAGTATTTTCATGGTCAGTTTTATGAGCAAGAGTGGTTACATTGGAGTCTCCAGAGGTTCAGTCAAACATTAATCTGGATGGTGTGAAGATATTCTGTGAATGTTACTCATGTCTATAATCTGTTGACTTTAAGTAATGAAGATTATTCTAGAAAATCAATGTGGCTCTGATTTGATCAGAGCCTTAAAATTAGAAGTCCTTAAAATTAGAAGTGAAACCTCCTGAAGAAATGCTACTTATGGACAGCAATTCTGCTCTGTCTTTTCCTGACATCCTGCCCCATGCCCTAAAGATGTCACACTTGCCCGGCCAACCTCTACTTTGATTCATATGTATGCACATTTCCACGACAGCCCTGACTTATGCAGACACAATGTGAAAGACAACAAGGATGTCCTGGAACTTGTGAAGACAAAGTATGTTCCAGACCCATCCCAAACTGTATGCAGCTTCGTGATTCTGATGGCTTGGAAAAATGGTGTCCTTTGTCATGGAGCTACCATATATATATTGGCTAGTATTGGAAGAGCTGAGGGAAGAGATTCCAGGGGCTACTAATGGCAAGCTGATCTTCTCTACCACCAAGGTACACCAACAGACCTGTGACGGTTTGTGACCTACAACCTTTGACTCCACTTGGACCTTCCTAGAGTAAATGTGGCTCCTGGTTTACTCCTACTGTCTGAAGTTGTGTATGTTTCTCTTACAGCCCCTGCTACTTTCAAACATATGGGGAAAGTGGTTCTGGGACACACTGTTCCAGTTTAGCTGGTATTTAGTTAGCTTTCTTTCACTGTGACTAAATACATGAGAAAAACAACTTAAAAGAGGAAAGGTTTATTCTAGAACATGGTTTCAGAAGTTTCAGTGCATGGCCAGTGAGTTCCATTGAGACAAGGCAGAATACCATGGCAGCTGGCAAACAGAGACGGGAGGAGGCTTCCTTGTGTTTGTGTCCATCAGGGGCTCAGACTATTGAAATGGTGCCACCAACATCCTGGGTGGGTCTCCCCATCAACTTAGTATCCCACATGCTAGCTGTTTCTGGAATCACCCTCCTATACCAGAAGTGCACGTTAATCATTTCCTAGGTGCTCTCAGTCCAATCAAGTTGGTAATCACAATTAATCCATAGTACAAAGCTTCCACAGCCAGGTATCTTTGGGGAGGTTTCTTGGAATCTTCCACAGGACACATTCTTTTATAGCTCCTTAGAACTTAGTCCTATAATCACATCTGGCTATATCAGAGGTTGTCTTGTATGGTGTGGGAAAATAGAAATTGGAATAGGTAACTTGCTCTCTCTGCAAAGAGCTCTCAAAGTTTCTAGTTCTTACTACCTAGAGTTCAGTTTTTTCAGGAGGGGAAGTAAGATACCCCAAAACTTGTACTGAGCTTTGAGTTTTCAACTAAATAAAAGTACTTCTCCTTCTTAGTCTTTTGGAAAACTTCATGTTTTTATGATTAAAGAACTTTTCATGTATCAAAGTGTTATCTTCAGGACAATTATGAAACACTGTTAGTGGAAGCTCCTTTACCCTGGGTGCTTTGTATGGGTTAACAGCAGGACTTTTAAAATGACTTTTGAGGAGCTGCCTTCTTTCCCTGGAAGAAGAGAATTCAGGATAAAGACCAGGGATTTCCCTTATACAGAGAATAACTTGGGGGATCTGCTTCAGTGCAGTGAAAAGGAGCTTGATTTATAGTATGAATTTGCATAGATAGAACAGATTTTATTTAAATGCCCCTTGTACAAGTTCATCCAAATTCAGCTCATATTTGTGCAGCAATAAGGTTTAATATTTACTGAGTTTTGCCACAGGTCAGGCGTAGTCTGAGCAAGTCATGTAGGTGTTCACATCTGCATTTAGTTTTGGAGAACTCCATGAGGTATTTATAATTACTATTACTCACCCTGGCCAGATAAGTAACTGCAGCACGATTAACATGCTTACTGAGATCATAAACAGGCTGACTTCAGAGCCTTGCTCTGGCCTCTCCTGAAGTACTTGAAAAGCCTGCCTTGTCCTAGAAATGGTGTTCAGGACTCTCTGTGTACCAGGGCAGGGAAGTGAAAACCAGGGGAAAGTGCTGCCACAAGGAGCTGGGCCAAAAGGTGTGTCTATCTTGCCCATAGGTAACTAGAAGTCAAATTAATTAAAAGGTGCTTTCTAGGATCATTCTGATTAAATACTGCTTAGTAAAGAATAACCCCTCACTGCAGTAAGACCCCCCCCCAACAAAACTCTAGGGATTGCAAGGTAGGGGCCAGAGAAAAAAGGGCAGAGGTGGGTGGCTCACGCGCACTATTGGGGACTCCAGGAGGCCGTTTTGGCCATCTTTCACACCTACTAGGCAACAGCATCTCAGCTGTGTTCCAAGACTGTAAGCGCCCTTAGCTTCCAGCACATAGGGGCTCGATACTATTTCAGTAAGTAACCTCAAGGAAGGACTTGGGAGCCAAGTATTAGCTCAGAACCTTCTGGCGTGGTACGGTGTGCCCCGTTTTGTGTGTATATAAGACTCCAGGTAGCAGATACCCTCTCTACCCCATCGAGATCCGCTGGGGCTGGGAACTCCTTTGTGGTGCCAAGCCTAGACCATTATCTTCGGGGCTCCGATGGTGGTGTGAAGTAGAGACGGCCCAGGTGTGTAGACAGTCTTGAGACCTGGGGGAAGCAGAGGCAGTCATATGGCAGATGTGATTTTTTCACTGCTCTTAAATTCGCTTCATCCCTATTTTTGGCCTTGTGATTGACAGGCAAACCTGCAGACAGGTTGAGTGTTGCAAAAAATAAATGAGCCCGCAGCCAATAAGGCCACGGAGAATCCTTTCTGTCTCTTTCTCACCTCACCCATCTGGTTCTCCTATTTTCCTCCCTCCTCGACCGCCCACCTCCTTTAGGAAGAACTCCCCAGCATAACAACCTGGTTGCCTGCGTTCACCTCCTGCCTCAAAAGTCCCCTGGCGCCGCGTGCCCTGTGTGTGTGTGTGTGTGTGTGTGTGTGTGTGTGTGTGTGTGTGTGTTCCACTTGGTAACGGAATATGTGAAAGACAGACTGAACAGTGGCAATCAAAACCCAGAAGTCTGGAGACATTCCTGCCATTCACAGAATTTATGAAAATCCTGTCTCTGGAAGGCTCTCGCGCCCCACACGCGTGGCGCGGCTGGTGAGTTCCCGGCCGCAGCTGGAGGCGCAGCTATAAATAGAGCTGGGGGAGGCGCGCGCGGAGGGGAGCGGGCGGGGATTCCGGGCTCCCCGCGCCCCCGCCCCCTCTGCAGCGCGTGCCCGGCCGGGGAAGCCGCGGGCGGGCGCGCGCCTGAGCCCTTGCGCGCTGGGAAAGGAGACCCAGACTCGTCTCCCGCCCCGCTTGGAAACCGGCCGATCTGTGTTTTCCCCTCCAGTTCCTCGAAGCCCTGGTTAGAACGCCTGAAATCCGACTTTAACACACGCACACACAAGCACGCACATGCGTCCAGATGGTTTTTATTACTTGTGTCTGTCATGATGGGCTTAAACCCAAGGCTTTAAACTAAAACAGCCCCAAATTTGGGGCCGGGAGCCCTGACTTTCGGTTTTCAGCCCAGGGTTCCCTTGCCCCTGCTCTGAGCTGTTAAGGACAGGTCCCTGCCCCAGGAGGAAACTACCGCGTGGAAACAGCGTGCGTGTGCGCGCGCGAGTGTGTGTGACCGGGCGTGTGTGCGTGTGTGTTCGCATGTGTGTGCGCGCGCGGGTGTGTGTGTGATCGGGCGTGTGTGCGTGTGTGTTCGCATGTGTGTGCGCGCGCGGGTATTATTCTGGCGCGGGCGCAGCCCTCCACAGCCTCAAGGTCGGCAATACCCATAGCTTCGGGGCCCCGCCAGCCTGGCTTGTGCCCGCAGCCAGGAACTCGGGAAGGAGGGAGTCCCCGGTGAGCGCAGGGATTCCTCAGACGCTGTTCCGTTTTTAGCTCCGGCGGTACTGGAGCGGGACTGGCAGGTAGGAGCTGGGTTCCCAGAAGGCGGACTCGGATCAGCTGCGAGTGGGCAGCGGGGGCCCTGCTCAGCCCTGCTCGGCCCGCCTGGCCCCCACACCCGGGGCTCCCCGGCGGGGGAGAAGGGGATGGCGCGCTTGCTCTAGGTTGCCACCGGTCACGGAATTTGACACCCGAGAGACGGCTGATCCTGGCAAGGACTCCTGATCCTTCTCAAATGGAAACAATTTCTATCAGTGAATCTGCCAGAATTCTCGGTGGAATCGCACTTGGGCTTTGCCCCTTGGCGCAGTTAACCAAGGCCGCATTTATCACTTTGGGGCGAGGAATGTTTCAAACGGAGCAGGGTTCCAGGTGGCGGAGCAAGGTAAGCTGCCTCTGAGGCGACTTCCTGGGGGCTACAGATGGTGCTGGGGACCAGCCTCCGCCAGGCTGGGTGTTCAAGTTTGGCTTGGGCTTTCCCTCCTTAGCTCCCCCGCATCAGGCCTCCGGTGCCCTGCAGCGTCTCTGCTTTTTCTCGCCTCTGCCTTGGCTCACTCCCTGGATGGGATTTGCTTTGCGCTCTTATTTTCAGCGTTTTGGTGCCCTGGGGGTCAATGGCACAGTGTGACCTGAAGTTTCCCATCTACCCTCCCTCCTCCTTTGCCTTATTTCTCTTCTCTTCTTTCCTCATCTGATCTTTTCTGTCTTTGCCATCACCATTTGTGACTTCCCTTTCCTCTTGTTGAAAATATGGGGAAGCTAGGAGTGAGAGGAGAGTGTTGGGGCTCCTGTGTAATGTACCGTCGGGGTTGGAGCGGGCCTGGACGGTTTGGGCATCATTCACTCCCCTCCCCCACCCCCCAGCATTGTGTAGGTGCTGCTCAGCTTCCTCAGATTTGGGGCGACCAGACCTTCCTGAAAATAAATTGCCCAGGAACTTTCACCTGGAATCCTCTTTACTGCTTTTTCTTGGCTACAGGGATGAGTATCTGCAAGATCAGGAGGGTGCAGATGTGAGGGGGAGGGAGGAAGCTCATTAGGTCTGGACGAGTTTGGGGCCATAGAGCGGTAATGAAAAACCACACCTTAATAGCAATCATCGACCTTCCACGAGGACTTGTTATATATTACCGTAAGCACATTACAAATCTCAGCTCAAATACTAACCTTTTGTGCATCTCTATGAAAGTGAAAATTACTACGATCTCATTTTTACAAATAGGGCAGCTCAAGAAAGGATGATTTAATTTGTTCATGATTATAGTAAACGGAGCTGAGACAAATTCAGACCATCTGAGCCTAGAACATAGCTCTGTGTCAGGGCACCCCTCTGTCATGCATGCGCTCATCCATCCCCTCTGTCCTGGGCCCTGTTACAGAGATTAGAAGTACAACAGTGAGCAGAGTAGCCAACATCCCTGTATTCTAGTTGCAAGAAACAAATCACCTACCAATAAATAACCTATTTAATTTAGACAGTGATAGATACCATGCAGTAAAAGAAAGAGAGTAATGTAAAAGAGAAGGGCTATCTTCACAAGGAGACTGCGAGAAAAGTTCTCTTGGTAGTAAGACATTCAGGTTGAAACACTGAAAAGCTGTGAAATACAGATTAGTTCCTGACTGTAGTAAGGGAGGGTAATAACCTGAGTAATGGAAATGCAAGTCAAGGCTGCATTGAAATACCCTTTTACATGCATCAGCTTGACTTGAAATTAAAGTTTCACAATATCGGATTGTTGAAGAGCATACGGAGCCAAAGGCTCTGCAGACATTGCTGCCTGGGCTGTGAATTAGCACAGTGACTTCACAACAGTTGAGCCTTATCTCTAATCTGACCTGTGCACTTGGGATTCAACTATTTATCTTGCTTCCAGGTTTTACTCTGAGAAGCTGTCACATACCTCCAGCAGGAGACAAATATGCAGAACATTCTCATTCCCAACAGTGCAAAACTGGAACTGCAATTCCTATCACCAGAGAGTGGATGGAATAGTGCAGTTTTACCCTGAACAGGAAAATCATACAACAGTCAAAATGAACAGGCTAATTAACAATGTAAGTAGTTCTTAGCAGCAACATGACTTCAAGGGAAAAGTTAAGTTTAAATGATTGCGTCATTTAGCAATAGTTTTTATTATAGTAAAATAATCTGAAAAATATCAACCCTTTAAAAGTTCAGATGTAGATATAGATAAGTAGATATACAATATCGTTACAGGAATAGGAAAGCAAGAGAATAATGTGATGAGATTTGTGGTTGGGGTTTGCATATGAGGAAGTCATTGGCAAGGTCTGAGTTGAAGCTTAGTTGGTAGAGCCAGGTGTGCTTTATTATATTATTCAAAATAACTAGAAAGTAACAGAGTCTGACAGACCACGCATAGACTTATGATGAGAATCAAATGCTGAGATAAACTTAGTTCCATGGAGTGTGGTCTGAGGTGGGAGGTAGGAAGGAACAGGTGGACACTTCTGTGGGGGCAAGGAGGCTGGAGGATTTTAGCGACAGAAAAGGCAGGCAGGGTGTGGACCAACAGGTCAAGGGGGTCAACTGGGAACAGCTCATGTGGGGTCTAGTAGAACAAGGTGAAGAACAGAAGGGATTTAAACAGGGAAGTGGCGTAACTGGGCTTAAGATCTTAAAAGATGGTGGGAGTGCTACGTGGGGGATGGAAAAGGGGGGTCCCCTCAAGAGGGAGCTCCGGTACTAGTGGTAGAAGATGCTGAGAGCGCTGCAGCTGTAATTCTGCGTGGTGTTTACTACCCAGAGTGCCCTGCCTGAGTCACATCCCTACAATCTAACCCGTTCTCTTCCGGCAACGGGGGAAGGGTACATTTCTGGATTCTGTGGGCCAGCAGTCACCTGTTAGTGGAAAGGGGTACTGAAAATGGACCTAAGGAGCGGTAGATTGATTCAGGATACAATCTGAAGGTGAAGTGAATAAGACCTGTTGATGATTAGGTGGAAGGGTTAGTAAGAGAAAAAGAAGAATCCAGGATAACTCCTGGACTATTTTGCTGGACTGCAAGATTACCAATGCTGGGGATAGAGAAGAGGAAAGCCTGGTGGCTTGAGAAAGATTTTAGGGAGAGAAATGATTGTGGAAATTATAGAGAGCTATATATAGTTCAAGTTCCTACACCGGGTTGTCATTGTCATGTTATAAAACCCTTTAGGCAGAGAATTTTATTTGACATCTTATCCTCAGCAAAGTGTAAAGGAAAATGAGTCTTCTGTAAATATTTGCTGTGTAGATGACAGACGATGTACACGTGAAGAGGTGGAAATGCCCTAGGTTTCTGACCCTGCTGCTGTCTGAAGGTTGAGGTTATGTCAGTTTTAATTCTTTGTGAGGCTAAAGCAAGTCTAGTGGTGGAACTAACCCTTAAGGAGGACATGAGCCAGGAGTCTTGGGGGTAGTTTCACATATCCCCAGAGCCATTTAGAGTAGCAGGGACTAGAGGATGAAGACACGGGGTAGCCAGGGGAACCCTGGAGGTTAAGCAAGAGGGAGAAGGGTGAGGTGAGCTGGAAAAAGTAAAATCTTCAAGAGAAGATTGCCCTGAGGAACCAACAGAAGGAAGCAAGGCAATTGGTCTGAATGGAGCTTGAGGTGTAGTCTAGAGAGCCGTATATGGCTGGCATTGTGAGAGACTCCACTGAAACTGTGGGGGGCCCACTGCAACATGCCCCACCATCTGCAGCCTCTGCTCCCTCAGGCAGGGTGACCTCTGAGGCAGGCCTTGTCATATGAGATATCCTGTCCCGTCACTCTGCTGTGCCTGGGGTGAAGTATCTGGCTTGAAGCTAGGTTTCCAGTGTGGTCGCAATACTCCTCTGGTGCCAGGAATGAAGGGCTGGCCCTGCCCTACTACACTCAGGCCTCCCACTGTTCCCCTATGTCACCGCATCCAGTAACCTTGGTGGCCTCTTGTTTCCAGCCAGCCCTTCTCGTTGTGTTTCAGGTTGCTTTGTCTCTTTTCCTCAAGTGGATGTGTCTGGTCCCTCATGCGTGGATGCATCTCTAATGCCTGGTACAGGGCCTGACATAAGGTACATGGGCAGGAGTGGTGCGAAGGAGGGAAAGGAGAAGTTCTTTTTTGCTTGGCTTCGAGATAATCAAAATGAGGCCATAACATTCTCACTAAAGATAGAGGAAGCTGCGTGTGGATTGCTTAAGAATGTAGGCTGTGGAATGAAGTAAATCTGTAGCTCTGTTCTCACTCCGCCACACACAGTCTGGTCATGTCATTCAGTCTCTCAACCCTCACTTTCTGTATCTGGGAAATATGGATAACAAAACCCGCTATAGCGTATCGCTGTGAAGTTTAAACATGGTAAGAGTGTGATGCTTGTAGCGTGGTACCTGGCAGGTAAGGACTCAGAGAGGTTCAGCTGCTGGTGTTTTCCAGAGTGTTTAATTGTTAGTGTCTCCTTTTTTAACCAACTTCAAGGAATGCTTTTAGTTTTCAGTATTTGTCCTCCTTGTCTAGTGCAGCCAGAGCTCTGACAGTGGGGTAGTAGATTTTTCGGCAGATGGGGATCTTATTCCTGGGCACATAGGCATTTGCTATTCCATTTCTCACATTATGCCACAGTATTCCACTGCACATAACTCACAGCCAGCTGGGAGTCTGAATAATAGTGAGGATTCAGGATGTATTTATTCAACATTCCATAAACAGTGATTGAATGTCTCACTATGTAAATTGAGATGCAGTGATGACTAAGCCACAGTCCCTGCTTTCAAGGAAACTGCAGTCCAGTTAAGGGCAGAAAAGCTGACGGTGATTGTGTGCATATTCCAGAGAGTGTTTCCGTCAGGCCCCCAACGTCTGAATACCCCTACTGCACACTGCTGGGGAGAATGGTGTGAAATAGTAAGACATACTGATTTCTTGTATTCGCACATGTATTTACAGTTTGCAAATTGCGTTCACTTTGCAGTATTTCATTTGATTTTTCACAGTGTTATGCGATAATAGAGATTACTACTCCCATTTTATGAACTCTCACTCTGTAGATGAAACGTATCTTGTGCAAGACATTACCATGTGTGTCTTACCGATCCACGCTTTGCACATTGTTTCCAGCCAGGGATCTGTCTGGATTGCCATCCTGGGGGGTGGGGTTTGATTGTGATTTCTGATTTTAACCCTTAGATATGATGGCTAAATTTAGCTCCTTTGTGGGGAACTTTACTCTGTGAACTGACACTGACAACCGATTCCATCCAGGTGGCTTTGTGCAGCCATTTCGATCTCTGAGACCCCACATTGGTATTGAGATGGTGAAACGTAGGTAAGGAGCATGCTAGCTCCTATGGTTGTGCAACTGGGAAACAGGACCTGGCAGAAAAGCTTCTGTTTGCTTATTTTGTCTAATCAGCTGGATACGTATTTACCCTGAGTAGGAAAGAGATAGGAGTCACTTTGCCTCCTTAAACATGCACCGACTTACTGAACTTTCTGAGCTGTTTTATCTTCAGTGTATCGTTTATGAAATACTTAGAAGTCTTCTGCTGCAGAATGCATCACTGATTAAAATCTGCTTCTTGGTTACTTGTACAAGGAATATAGGTTTATTTCTTCCTTAAAATTTGCTCAAGGAAAGTAAAACTCACATACCTGTCATGTGAGTATTACATAGGAAAATGAGTTTGTTGCTCAGAGAAATATGTATATTTCACATCTACTTTTGTATTATTATCTTTGTGGAAGATAGGAAAATAGGTATGTTTGTTGCCCACAGACTGTTGGGGGAGGGGGCCTCTCCACTCCTTCCAGCCAGACCTGCAGTGCAGCAGGAGGATGACCTTGCTCATTTCGGCTGGAGCTGTTTGGCCAGCAGCCTCCTTGTCCACAGCCTGAACCTCAGTCACAGTAACTTTGATTTCATTCTCTTCTGTAAGGGAGGATGTTGACTAACTGGTCTTTAAAAAAATTTTAATGTGCAATGTGTGAAACATAAGAAATAAGACTCATAATTTATGAAAGCTATGTTTTGAGAAGGGCTTTTTAATTTCCATTTACTTTAACATACTAGGGATAAAGTTACATGTTCACTGGTGAAGAAACTTTACTAAAAATTGTTAAATATGCAGAAAGACTAACCTGAACTAGTAAAAGTCTGATTTATATGGTGTGTATTTTAAGAAATACTTTGTTTTACTTTCAATTCATGAAGCTTTGTACCCAAAAAGTGTTTTGCATTGATGTTTATTCTTTCATGTACAGGTAAGACTCACAAGGAGTTATTAAAATCCACTGAATATAAAAGGGTGAGTGAACTATTTTTCTTTTAAGGCAGTTTTTGGAGCATTACTTTGCTCAGCAGCATTCTCCATTGCTCTTAGGTAAACTTCAGCCCAAACTAGTTAAAAAGTATAATTTTCAAATACTGAAACCTAAATGATTCTTTTACTATAAGCTCACACTGAAAACCAACCACTGAATCAAAGATAAGCATTGATTTTCTGCTTGACTTTAAGGGGGAGATGTTTTCCCATCCAGATAGAGAAAAACTTGCTCTCTTGCACTGATCATTTTGGCATCTGTGTTGGAGGATAGGCCTTCCCTTCTGCAGGTGCTCAGCTCACCTGTCTCACCTCACTCCAGCCCCAGTGTACATGTAAAATTTTCGTACAGCCTCTGAGATAAATGACTGGTGAAACTCAGTCCCAAATGATGCTTATCATGTATTTGTCTGAAGCTATTGGCTGTTCTTTTTAAGGCATCTTTGGCCAAAATTAGCATTGATTGACTCTTCTCCTATGCTTTTCATTCCTGTATTGCAAAATAGAAATCTGACATTTTTCTTGATGTGAGATGATGGAGACAGATGAAGACTAAAGCCTAGCAGGTGTGCTTCAAGGCGTGCTTTGCCAAGCACACATTCTTAGGCCTTGCTCTGACTCAGTGTCCAGGGAAGAACCTCCACATTTCCACTGTGGTGTGCTCATCAGTGGTGCTGATGCTGCAAGAACGTGGACCATATATTTCAGGCAGCACCAGACTACATCATTTATTCAGAGGAAATGCAGGTAGCAGTAATGGAAATGCATTTCAGAAGCAAAACTCACCAAAACATGGCCAGTCTACCAGAGAGAGATAGAGAAATGCTGTGATAATCAATGCCCCAAATTTGAACCAAACTACCCTCATTGAAAGTTCTATTTATAAGAAGTCACTCAGCCTTGGACAATCTTGACAACTTAGTCATTCTAAGGCATACAGGGTGAGTGTATCATGGCAGCTATGTTGTTCTTTAAGAGCTGGTGTTTAGCTTTAATTTTTAGCTCAGATTATGTTTCATAAAATGTCACTGAGTATGATGTGAAAGGACATGTAACTACGTGCAAGTTAGAGCCTTCAACTTTTCTAAATCTCTCTTCATTTATAACTAATGGCAGAACAGTGGTTCCCAAAGTTGTCTAAATATTGGAATCACCTAAAGAGTTAAAAAAAAATCTGTGACCTACTCCCAGAGACTGTGAATTAATTAAATTGGGGTGCAGCATAGGGTCAAAAAGATCCACAGGTGATTCTCATTTCTAGACAAATTGGAGACCCTCCATGGTAGCTGGCCTTCAAAAATGGCAGCTGTCAGGACCTTTGATTGTGGGCAGACATGCTGTTCCTCCTGTCTAGGCAAGATCTAGTTCCCAGCTCCTGGAACCCTGCTGTCTTTGTGATGTAAACGATAAAAGTTAGTAACTAATGTTCTGGGGCTTCTGTCCCCAGTCTTTAGAAGAACTGCGAGTTTTCATTTTGTTCCATGAAGCTAGCATCCATGCTTGAGGTCTGTTCCGAGTCCACATGCTGTGAAGAAGCTCCACTCGACTTGGGGAGAGCGAAGCACTAGATATATCAGTAAAGCTTTCTTGGACCTTCTAGCCATGCCTAGCTAATAGCTCAGTTTGTGTGCATGACCCCAGGAGTACCGTCACGCCAGCACCCCATTCCCTGCACCACTGGCTTAAATTGTTTAGCTTCGGGTGCTTTGTTATGAAGCAATATAGTATAGCTGAAACACAAGCACATAAGTTGCACTTATTGGTAATAACAATGTAAAGAAGGCATTTCAGATGGTGTTATATAAACGAGAAATGTCTTATTGTAATTCAAAGTGCAAAGCAGTATCAACACCATTTTTCTGCACATTAGAAGGGCAAACTTGCTGGGGATATAGCTCAGTGGAATAAGCGCTTGCCTAGCAAGCGCAGGGTCCTGAGTTCGATCCCCAGTACCGCAAAAAAAAAAAAAATAGAAGGGCAAACTTATTAATTTTATTAAAGTATTTATGATAATGAGCAAAGGTACAACAACTTCAGCAGTGCTCCCTCTTGCACTGTCTGGAAAGCAAAGTCCAAGCTAAAACTTAGCGTGTTATTGATTTAT
Organism: Dinomys branickii; assembly: GCA_004027595.1. Lineage (NCBI taxonomy): Eukaryota > Metazoa > Chordata > Mammalia > Rodentia > Dinomyidae > Dinomys > Dinomys branickii. Next base: position 22,806 of record PVLD010014887.1, read on the forward strand.
TTGGGGTATGAAAGCCCAGAGTGTGAGAATGAACACAGCCAGTGATTTATTTGAGTTGTGCAAGCCCATAGTGTGAGAGTGACCACAGCCAGTGATGTGACAGAGCTACTGTTCAACAAGAAGTTCAGGAGAGGCATAACACGTCCCGGTAGAGGCATGCTCACTTTGCACTGGAGACTCTTCCGGAGGGGTTCGAGGAGAAGCTGTATCTTAGCATAGTTCAGGTGAAAGGGGGAAGCAAAAGAACTTAGCCTTCAAGCACCTCATTTCATCGCTCCTTGATGATGTTTTACAGCGAGAGGAGCCAACGCCACATTCTTCTGGCTCCCCAGTGGCTGCTCAGGCATCCAGGCACAATGGATAGGTTTACTCAGGGCCACAAGTGGAAGGGCGCGTGCGTGGAAATGAGCCACTGACCCAGGGAAACAGGAAGAAAGAAGAGTGTGACAGAACCTGAGAAGGCTCATACTTTGGAGGCGGAGGTGTTCATTGGGTTATTTATTTATTGGTTTTTGCTGAAGCAAACAGTGAGATATGACTTACTTTGACCCTGCTTTGGCAAACTAGATTGCTGGCCTGAAAAAACACACTAGTGTGGGTTTCTGTCTCCGTCTTCTGCCATATTCTCAGTTACATTTCAAGATAAATGCAGTATTAGTCTTGATGGGTCTTTTCTAATAATGACGCCAAACACAGTATTTACTCTGGACATCTGAAAAAACCATTGAAGCACCTTTGCTTTTTTCTCTAGCTGGAGATTTGATTCTTATACTGGCTTGCACCGCCAAGAAGTTTTCTTATGTAAAAGGCAGTGTGCATGCTTTCTAGCCTGGAGAGAGAGAGAGACAAGACACCAATCATCTGTCTCTCCTGAGCATCCATCCTCTCCGATGAACATTAGCTCTTCTCCTAGGCAGGGTTTGCTTTGTTTTGTTCTGTAAGGGGGAAAATTACTGTCATTGTCATGTCTAGTTATTCCATGAGGCTGGCTGGCTTTTAAATGTCAGTGGCTTTCTATGATGATCCCATTCTGTAGTCTACTCCCAGTCTGACCTTAGAGGCCATAACATAAAAGAATCAAGAATGTGTTTAGTATGTTAAAAGGTTCCTTGTTAAATGTGTGATTATTTTCTAGAAAATTTGCACTGGAAATCTATTTTTCCCCCTTAATGGTATATGAACCAGTGAAGATTATTTAACTTAGAATGGGCAGCCAAGCAAAGCTTTCACCTGCAGTTAAATCTATGACCGTACTCTGCCCATCACTTTCCCTGTGGACCACGTAACTGCCTCACCTATGTAATAACTGTGGTGGTTGACTATGATGATATCCAGTTACCAAATTTTCACCTCTGCATGGAGCAGTAAGGGAAGGGGAGGCTTCCTCTCATTTTACAGTAATACTTCTAAATGTAAACAAAGAAAGTCCCTATGACACAGCAAGGTATAAAGAGCTGTAAAACACCTCGAGTGTTTGTTCCTTTCCATGTTGTAACATGTGAGTGGTCTTTGGCAAAACAAAGTCTTTAGCATGTGCCATCATCATTTCCTGGTAATAAGCATCAGGGTCCCCTTACACTCACAGGTGCAGGTTTGGCATTCAGTGAATATCCTTCCAGGCCACACTTCCTATGAGCATGGATTGTTTACATATACCCCCGAGTAAGTGGTTGGACCTAATTTTTCCTTCTTGATTAGAAGTTAAACTCTGTATATAGAGATGGAGAGATGTTTCATTTCAGACTTTTTCCATATTAAAGGAAAGAAACACAATGCAAGTTGGCTCGAACAAGAGAATTGGTTGGCTTGTGCACCACAAAACCCATGGGTAGGACCAGCTGTATTTGGATTAAAATAACTATGTCCTAAGTAAATATCTCCCTCTGTCTTTCTGTATCTCTTCTATCTCTGTCTTTTAGTTCTTTTGTCCATGATAACTTTGTCTCAGGCATGTTTTTCTCTTATGGCTCTGTGACAAAGATCAACAGATCTGGACTTTACCTCTTAGCATATTTTTCGTTTAACCAAATCCTAGGGTTTAATTTAAATGGACAGTACTAGAGTTAAGTGGAGGAATCTTCTATTAAAAAAATTCCACTCTTAGGGAAAGAAGCCCACTAACTCCTGTTTGAGAGACTTTATGTTTTAGAGGTCAATGCCTATCTGAAAATGGACCAAAGTTTCAGATGGGCAGGTGCATATTAACCGAACTAAGAGAAACTGATGTATAAACAAAGGGACAGTTTATCATTTTATAGAGATGGTATATAACACATCACTATAACTGTTGGTGTTGGCAGTGCAGTGTATTTTTTCTCCTTAGATAAACCATAAGGAAAGCCAACCATAAGAAATCTGCTATAGGAGAGTGGATCAAAACAAGACAAAATAGTGTCATGATATGAGTAAGATCGGCCATAAGGATGACACGCCTGAGATTCCCTTAAGCAGAATAGCATTGTTCCTGGATGGTGGGAGTGTCTGAAATTTTGATGCACTAGACTTTTCTTTTACCAGTGTTTATAAAAGTGTGGCTGCTCTACCTGCATTAGAATCACCTTAGAGCTGGCTAAAATGCAGGTGTCTGGTTTTATCCCAGACTTGCTGGACTGGAATTAAACGAATTTACATTTCCCACAAGCTCTCCTGGTTTTGCCTCTGTAGCATGAGAATTGTTTGTCTAAGCTAATCAAATCTCTTTGTTCACAGGCTTTATACTAACAGGATACAAGTGATTAGATTTCTGCTTAAATTATTAAATATTTTGCTTTTGAATACTTATCATAGCTCTCAATTTAGGATGTTTTTAGATTCATTTGAAGCATAAAATCCTGATTAAAGTTATAAAGATATTTATAGAGAATTTGGAAAGAATAGAAATATCGAAGATTTTACAACATTCATCTATAAATTCATGATTTTTCTTTAGTGTGGGTGTGTGTGTGTCTGTGTGTAAGCTCTTGCTCATCCCTCACAGAGGTCTGTGTACGCTGTAGACAGAATTTGATTCCTGCCTTTGCTCCAGTTTCACTGTTAGTCTTCAGGTACATGATATCAGGGACTGTTCTAAACAATTTCACTCATGGACTTACAGTTTTATTCCCACAGATTACCCACCAAATATACTATTTCTAGTTGCTTGCAAGTGGAATAAAGAGGTCATATTTTACAATCTGGGGAGGTGGACTAGGTTACTGGGGGTGGAACCCAGGGTCTTTCATATGCTGGTCAAGCACTCTGCTGTCAAGCTACATAGCCCAAGATGTTTGGCTTTTACTTAAAAATTGAATGGATAAAATCACAGCTATTTTTCAGTAACAAAAGATAACATTTGAGGAGGGGACTTTTAGGCATGCCCCCAGAGACACAGAGCTTATGATTCATGAGATTTGTAAAATGGTTAAGTGCCAGTTACTGAAGTAATTTGTAAGTTTACTATTTCACAAGCAAAGAAACTAATTCCTACACCAAATATTCTAACAATTTCATTTTTCTGCAACAGATACACTAAGCCTCAAGTGTATGGGTCAGTAGTCCTTCGAAGTATTTAGTACACTTTTGAGTATGAAAGATTTTGCTTTTTAGGGCAGAAACTGAACTGGGAGCTTATAAGATATATAAGAAATATGCATTTAACAGTGATGGCCTCATACAAATATTGTGGCTACATGTGGTCTACCATTGTACCAGGGACTTAGTATCCCTTTCTCCAGGTGAGCTTGGCCCTGTCCATCCCCGAGCCTCAGATTCACAGTCAGGGCTGCTCCTGTTGCAGTTTATACCATTTTCATGGGTTAACGCCCCCCCATTGAGCTCTCCTCTTCTGCTACACAATTTGGGGTTTCTGCACACAATGCCACCCAACAAGGAGAGACCCTGGCACGTGTGCCTGTGTCCCCTGCAGAGCCTCCTGCTTCCTCACTGCTGCCCAGAGGAGCCAGGGACATCCAGAATTTAGGAGACTTGATTCTTCATGGAGCAGATTCTAACAGCGAAAGATCAGAGAA
>PVLD010014887.1:26912-50804 GCA_004027595.1 Dinomys branickii
CTTGCTGTTAGTCTCCTTGGAATCAGCCCCTCCCACCGTGTTACCAAGATGGCGCCTATATCCTGTTTTCTGGTTCTTGTTGCTGACTCTGTGTATACCTTATATAGAAAGGTGCCTGCTTACGGCGCCCTGAAACCAATCCTGAAGGCCCACGTGGCGTAGTGTGATTTGCTAACCGCCCTTATATAAGTTGCTGTAAGGGGAAGCTGGAGGAAGAAGAAGCCTGGAAGGAGCCACGTAGAGTGGACTCCTGTGGGGCTTGTGCTGTGCCCAATAAAGAAAACACGTTACAGAACCCGACTGTCTGCGTGCTGCCTTCTGCGGGTCGGGAGCGGCGCCGGACAGAGAAGAATTGGCGGTTGAATTGCTTCCGTTTCTTTCCCCACCTGTAGACTTTTCCAAATTGTAGGAGTTTTTGCTGCATTTCTGCAGATAGCAAGATGGAAGACTGTGCAGTCAGCTGTGTCTGTGATGAGGCTGTTGCTCCCCCAGCTATGTGTTTCTTGTGTTTGTTCTGCTTCCTTCCCTGGGGTTACAGTGACTTCTGTCCTACATAAGCACCAGTGCATGTGCGCGCGCGCGCGTGCGCGCGCACACACACGCGCACACACACACACACCCCACTAGCATGCATACTCTCCTCTTTTGACAGTACTGGATAAAATAGTTTTTCCTGAAAAACAATCGTGCCAACATCTTCTCTACAAAATTTTAACTAAACACTGTTGAAGCCTAAACACCTTCAACTATTGATTTCTAAAACTGTTAAGCCACTTGGACCTCATGGCAATATGTTTTTCTTGCTAGTAAGGTTCCAAGGATGGGCTTATTTCCCTGGTCTTTACATTCTTGTGGGTCATTACACTAAAATTATATTATCAGCAGTATAATTTTCCAGGTATAGGGTGGGGTGAAAACCTCATATTTCACTGATGGAGTCAGAAATCGTTGGCATCGTCAAGACTGTCAAAAATTCTTCAGACTCATACAGATCGGAGTTTAATCTCTGATGATTTTATTCACTTCGTGGGTCATAACTATGCAAGACTTGTCCTGGGGAAGATTGTAGTACTACAAATATGTGTCACTGAGTGAGACAGACCTAGGTTGTTGCTCACCAGTATGGGAAATTGGGCAGACCACCAAACTCTTTAAACATCGGTGCATTTATATGCAGGTGTGTCACTCAGGGTTTACTAGAGAAACAGATGTAACACAAGATGTACAAATGTACAACAAATTACCTATTTGGCTTACAATGGTCAGCTACAGGGCTAGATGAGGAAGCGTGCAGAGGGTGTCTGCACACTGGAGATTGAAGAGCCCAGGCCTGGGGCCTGGAGCTCACCGCGGTGTTCGTGCAAGTCCGTATCAAGGGCTGTTGAGTCTGCGACGAAATGCTGATGAATCTGCGATGAAGTCCCAGGCGGAAGCCGAAGAGTCCGCACCGGAAGCCGGGAGACACCCAGCTGGAGGTGAAGACCGGAGCTCCTCCGGAGAACTCGCAGCCGGTCCCTCCTCAGCTCCTGTTTATAGTCCGCCGGCTCTGGGGAGGAGGGGGGGTCCTCTACACCCACGCCCTCTGCACGCCCTCCTCTTGCACAGGTTTAGGATGCATACAAATAAACACCCTGGCTTCCTGCTGAGTCACATAGTTAACCTTTTAAACTTCCCAAATTAACATAATAAACAACATCCCGCAAGGGTAAGGGCGTGCCCTTTTTACCCCAAGATTTACAACTGCTGAGTTACTTAGTTAAACCTCTAGACTCCCCAGGTTGACACAATGTATCAACCATAACAGTAGGGTTATAGAAATTATACTTCTCCTTACTGGTGAGTGTGAGGAATTGAGGTCTGTTTCTAGATTTTAGTCATTCATTTACCCCAGTCACGGTTTTGATCATACTCAAAGACAAACATTTTGAATAGCTTTCTTTCCATTGAGTACTATGTTTTAAACATTAGTTTCATGAAAAGTAATAGTTTTTGGAAATCCTTCAGTGTGCTAGCCATATACATATGTGTGTATTATATGTATACATGTAATGACAATTGCTTGCAGACAACAGAATCCTTTCTCAGCAAGGAAGAATTCTTATTACAATATGTTAAATGGTGCCCAGAGTGACTAAAGGGACTAAAGGTCCGTAGAATCTGCCATGGGTTTAATAAACTGGGAATACTAGCAGCAAAGAAATATGCCAAGGACACTCAGGGAAAGTCCCCCAAGCCACTGGGACTGCTGTGGCCACTCTCTCACAGCTGCCTCCCGGAGCCTGCACCATGTTATCCTGGACTGAAAATCCAAACTTCCGCTGTCAGCTGCCAGGTCATATTGTTTGTTCTTATGCTGAAATTTGGTGATGGTATATCTGCTTGAAAAAAATGTATGTTGTATGTTTGCACCACAGATACGGAAGATTTTATGAGAGGCTAGTTGTGTTTCCCACCTCTACAGTGGGGGAAGGCCACTAATAGGTGACTGAAATGGCAGTTAAGTCATTATTCAGTATCTGCTGCATACATGATTGGTGAAAAAACTACATTGGTGCATCACCTACAGTCTTCATAGGTACAGAATACATATTGCACTTTTAGTCACAGTGGGTGAATGTGCATATGGTGGTGAGTGGATAAAGCTCTCCAACAGGTGCTGGTACCGATATCTTTGCTGTTCCCTCTTTTAGCTAGAGCAGCACCAGCAGACATTACCAGAGTCTCCTTGTATTTACACTCAGAACTGTTAACCCGAGAGGCAGTGTGATGTAGATGTGAAGCACACTGACTTTGGAGCCCAACTGCTTGTGCTCCGATTCTTGATCTGCTGTTGACTTGCTCTGTGTGTCAGATAACTAAGCTGTAATGTAGTGAGAATAGTATGTACTTTGTAAGGTAGCTATAAAGAGTAACAAGTTAATATTGTTAAAGTATTCAAAATAGTGCACAAAATGCTGTTAAAATGTTTAATAAATTAAATGTTATTATCCAGTTTATATAGTATTAGTAAGAGTTATTTCTTATCTACCTCCTGTCACCCTAGAGTGACCATTTTTTAACCAGTGATTTTTCTCTGGTCATTCAAGCACAAGAAGCAACTCTTATCATAGTTTGTGTGGACTGGCTTTCAGATACTTGTATGTCATACTTTTTATGTAAGATCTAAAGCTGTTGACCTGACTTCTGCTTCTTTAGCCAGTGTTGTCCTTGTTTCTGTTCATCTGTTTTTTACCCTGGGTTACACTGGTATCCCTGGAACATTCCTATCATTTGAACCTCAGTGAATTAGTCTCTTTCTGCTGCAGACCCAGGGATCTGACATCATTGGATGTCTTTAACTGGATTTATTTCTTTTCCATGATTCATTTTCAAAATGTCTTCACCATAAGTAGCTTCTCAGATGTCTATTCTATTGACACATTGGCTCATTCCATCTGCAGTCCATATTTTATTTGTATGTTTCAATCTGAATCTAGATTTCACAATTTGAATTCTCTCTCAGTCTGTCTTCTAGATTTCATCCCAATTGTCCGATTAGCAGAGTGTTCATTGAGAACTCATTGTTAATATTGCTGCTATTATTCCTTGCTGTGGGGATGTTCTCTTTACAAGCAAGTTTGGGTGGATTGTAGTTGTACTATGAAGACCCATGGGCCTGGGTGATATCCCATACGTAGTGTCTGTTTGCCTTTCTTCCCCATCTCCTCATTCCTGCTGTCTCCTCTCTGGTCAGCTCACAGGGCAGCTGAACAACACATATAAGACTGGTGACCACTTACATTTGTCCTTGACACTCTTTGAGAGCCAGTCTTAAGCTCTCTTCTTCCTTGTGTTCCTACTGCATGGCACAGCACTAACTCACACTAGATGTTTGATAGTTATTAAATGCTGTGTAAAAATAAAGCTACTTAGGATAAAACAGATCAGTATTGCGTGTTGATATAAAACAAGTGTTGTAAAATAAACACTACTTGGTATTTGCAAAAGCAAACAATAAAAACAGGCAAAATAGTTTCCATTTTGTGCATTAATAATACAGAGTTTCATTTGTTCAGAGAGTAAGTTAGAAGTATCTTTTCCTCCCAGTTTTTCCAGGTGAGATTCTGTTTGAGGAGGTTCCCCAAAGTAGAGCTGGGGCCCTCAACTTGTCCAAGGTAGGCTTATCACAGAAAGACATTTAAGTTCAGGGCAATGGCTGAAAACTTCTGGGCTGTTTTTTGGTAGTTAATATCCCTGTAAATCTCTTATCGCGATGTCCTTTATCTTGAAAGAGAATAAGACAGGTTATGTTAATGTAAGGCTAATCAACTCTGCTTTGCCAACTTTTAGGTAGATAATCCCTAAATGATGAATATACCTATAATGCAGAGTCAAGCAAGGAAATTGCCCAAAGATTTAGGATAATAAATAAAGGTCAAGCTTTGTTCTGCTGTTAGTTGCACATTTGGCATCTGTAGGCCCAAATGAAGAGTCACTGTTTATTTTCTTTAACAAAAATTGTTTTTAAGTCTCTGACTGCCTATGAAGAGACAAGAAATCATGCTTTTAACCCATTTCCCATTTCCCCTAAGTGTATTTGTCATGCTTGCAGCATGTGCTCTGAGGTAACTTGTGGATTGCACTCCCAGTGTTTGGCTCTCTGGAAGTCACTTCCCAAAAACAGAGCACCAACATCAGGGACACAGAATCTGAGCAACTAGTGCCTATAAAGTTTGCTGCCTACACGAGACAAGGATGATCTGGAGAGAAATATGATATTTTTGTGTGGCACTTGATGTGCTCTTTTGTTATTTCAAGCTTTTAAAGTTAGCACATGAAAAAAACTATTAAATCATGTATGTTTCTGTTACAATAGGATTAGAGACAAGTTTTGTTTAGAAGCAACTCCAAGAGCAGTTTTTATGCTCTATTTTCACATTGAAAACCAGTCAGTTTTTCCAAGGAAACAAAAGAAAACAAACAAAACTGGTAGCAAGCTACACTTTTTTTTTTTCTGAATGGGAAATGGGTTATTGAGTAAATGTAGAAGGGCCTGGGAGTGTTTTTTATCTGTCCCTGTGGTAGTCTTTGACAATGTCACTAACTGTATCATCTAAAACTATCATAATTTTGCTTGGGACTTATTGGAGCTTCGATTCACCACCCTGGTTTTATCCTCTAAGAACAATTAAAGCAAAGTCATTCTTTTGTGTGTTGTGAGAATCTCAGAAAGGAATGTTAAAGTGAGTAGCTAACCTAAGTAAAGTTCTCTATTTCTCTGGATATCTGTGTTAATGGAAAGTAAGTAGGCTTTACTAAAACATTGCTGCTACCATGTTATCTAAAAATTCCCACAGCAGACCTCATCCTTTATCAGTTCTATAGGCTGGTGGGGTATAGTTTGAATGGGGAGCAGGAAGGAAAGATTGTTAAGATAGCCTGTGTGACTATTAATCATGACATGTCAACATGAATGGAGTAAGAAACATATAGTAGGCTAGTAAGGGACAGTTGTGGGTGTATCTGTGGATGATTGATATGTAGTCCAGTACACTGAGTGGGGAAGAACTCCCTCAGATGTGGCTGGCACCAAGCAATAGGGTTGCAGCCTGTATGTAATAGCAATAGGACAGGAGGTGGAAGTGGGCCCACTTTGAACAGTCCAGTCTTCTCCATTGCCTTTAGACATTGATCTCTAATGAAAATTTATGCCAGCACCTCTGCAGTGACCATCTAGGTCTTCAACCTTGGGTAGTTCGTCCCCCTTATTCTGTGGCTTCTATGTTCTTGGGCTGAGTAAGGGGATCATCTGCCTCTCCAGCATGATGATGGCTGTTGTAGAATCCTACCTCTGACCCCACAAATGACCACTGTGGGCTCTCCCACCTCTGATCTTGTAAGTTTACCTAATAAAACCCTTGAATAATCATACATAGATCTTCTATTGATCCTGTTACTCTAGAAAACCCCAACATGAACTAGTCAAATGAAAACTTCTACAAAAAGATAATTTTCAGGGTTGTTATTAAAAATAACAACAAACAGTTATATAGTTAAATAGGAAAATAGCAAGAAGAACACTTGAAAGGATCGATGGGTCAGTGTCAAAAATGGACTTTATTCCCTTCAAATTTGAGGGCCACTCTCTGAATTTTTAAAGGACAATATCAGGGACAATGACACCAGCCCATGACTTCAGCCCTCTCCCAGTGCCCCAGTACTGTCTGGAGGAGCAAGCTTCCTATGAAGATTTACCTCAGCAAGAGGCTGGTTCTGCGTAAGAGAAAATTGACTACAAATTTTTTAACAGTCCAGAGAGATTAATGTCCTCAGAAGGAGCTTGAGGACATGGTCAGAATTAAAAACCACTTGGTGACAATTTAGGAAAAGAAGAAAGTCAGTCACTTTTAAATCTTCAGAGAAGTCAGGCTTTAAGAAAATTAAAAGTGATCTGGATGAGGATGTTTAAAAAGTGAAAAATTCCCATTAATTTTGAAAATAAATTGAAGTTCTTGAAATGTGGTTCTTGTAAAAGTTACTGACACACATCCCATTGAACCAGAAGATCCAAGATGGCAGGCTGACTCATCTTCCCCCTTCTTTCTTGTTCACAGTATTCACAGTGACAGCCCTTAGCTGGGTGCCCAGTGCAAGCAAATTTATAAAAAAACGTGTTAAATGGGTGACTGTTAAAAGGCTCTCATATAATACTCAGTGTAATTGCCAAACCCAGATTCGAGATTGGAGGTGAGAAGAAATGGCATGCTTCTCAGCATCTTAAAATACTGTCTGTGAGTTACAAATTTCTAAGAGATGTCATTATGTAATGGTGTGATTTCTTAGGAATCTCCTAAAGAACTGGAGTGACTTGCCTGAGGGTGTGCCAAACAGCACAAGAGGATTGATTTTTAGAAGGGTAGGCATAATATAAAAGGTAAAGAAGCAAACCACCTACAAGGAATTTCTTAAATTTGTGTGAGTCCTAAAGATTAAGTGAGGCTGATACCTCGCTCAAAAACTTGTAATTCCTTTTGGTCTGAAGACTCAAATTTAACTTCTCATTGAAGATTTCACTCTAGAATATTCCGCTCTGTAAAGTACAGGACTACATTTACTTCTTTACTTGGGAATTGCTTACCTGTTTACTTTGAACGTGGTAATATTGTTTATATGTCGTTCCCACTCTTCAATTCATACACTTGCAGTGCAGCATTATAAATCTGGATGGGAAAGGGTTTGGCTGAGTGATATGCTTAACAAAAGGCCTTAGCACAAGTGTCTCAAGATTGTGCTAGGGCTTGTCTTTGCTGCTCTGGGGCCCTTGTTACTGGTTCCGTGTAAGGAAGCCTGGCCAGGCCTCCTGGATAATGAGAGGATGCATGAGTGAGACCATGTTAACCCAGTAGTAGAAAGACAGCCCAAGATGGGAACTAAATAGTTGTTTAAAGCCTCAAGATTTGGGATAGCTTGTTATTCCGCAATAGATAATAACATATCAGAATCTTTCTGTGGATGAACCCCACTCACTGTTCTTGAAATTCCTCTTCAGTAGTTCTAGAAGTTCTAAATGGATGTTATGCTCTCTGAGGCATCATCCTTTAGCCCACCATGCCTCACCTTCCTCTGAGTCAGGGTCCTTGTGCCGCTGGCATCTGTGGGAGTTGTCATCATCTAAAGGGCCAGCTCTGCTGCTAGTTGTACTGGAGATGACATCCTTTCTGCTTCCAGAATTATCACACTATAATGTGCCATCCAACTCACACTGGGGCCTTTACTACTCCATAAAGGCATAAAAAGAGAGAGATATGTGGAATGAGAGGAAAGAGAAAGAACCAAACCAGGATAGATACGATTTGAGAATTGGTGGGATTATAGAGCCCATTTGTCCAGCACCTCATTTCACAAAAGAGGATCCTTGCACAAAGAACACGTGCCATCAACCCAGTGTTTCAAGATCAGTGAGTGCCAGATCTGGAACCAGAGCAGAATCTCTTAGCAGAATCTCTTCCCTCCAGTCTAGGATTTATTTCCATTCCTATGCCACTGAAGAGTTTTCCAGGAGAGAAATGTAGATTTGGGGAAAATTTCTTAATAATGATAAACTCTGCTCAAGGATGAATAATTTCTAGAAACTAATTTGAATGCAATGATAGAGAGATACCCATTTTATTTTTAAATTTTTAGCATTCTTCTTCAATGACTGCTTTGTGAGAGAAGTGCTTTGGAGGTGAAGCTACTGCTCAACAGGCTCTGCAACATTTGGAGACCTAATCATCCTTTTCTTCCAGCCATTCAGGCTTGTGTGCAACAGGAGAGGTCTTCCCAAGGAAACTTATACCCATACCAGTGTGGTCTGCCTTAGCCCAGAAACTGCTGGAGGATACAGGGAGACCCCAGAACCTCTCTAATGTGACTGAGACCTCATGGGGAGTTGTAGCTCAGTGTGGCAAAAGATACCTGGGCTGCAAACATCATGGTCACTGCACAGGATCCTAAGTTGTAGGGCCTTTAAATTACTATAGCGGCAGTTGGGCATATGGAGTGAGGTACTATGAATACTGGGGTGCCCATAAACCAGGATCTAAAGGTAAAGGACACTGCATCAAATCTGGAGGGACTGGAGCTCTTCTCCCCACTTTAGTATATTCCTGTCAGGTGATGGGGGACTTTTGGTGCCTCCTTTCCCCTTCAGTACAACAATTGCAGTTGGCTTTTATTTGCAATACTGGGGGAGTTGGGGCAAGCCAGGGAATCAGACTGTCTGACACAGGAGTACAGAACCACATCTTGCAGAAAGACCCTGTGTATACAGCACAAGGGCATTAGGATGGTCATTCCAAGGCAGAGACAAATCAGGTGTACCAAATTAGAGAGTATTTCTCTGCTCCAATTAGAGGAGGATTCACAGTGGTAGAAGATCCGCAAAGAGAAAGATAAAGGGTTACTCCTCTAGTCCTCACCTGGCCACTTTGCACAAATGAAAATAGATCAGGAGAGACTTTAGACAAATATATTATTGTAGGCCTATTTTATTTTTAAAAGAAAAAATAACAAAACAACAACAGCAAAGACAAAAACAAAATAACACATAAACAAAAATGATACACAATTTCAAAACAAGAAGATAGGAAATTAACAATGGTTGTCACATTACATATTGTTATCTTCAACAGAGTTGCTCAGATTACCATATGCAAGAATGATAATTTTCCTCAAATAATATTTTTATAGCATTATTTAACCAATAACATAGATTAAGGAATATTTTAAAAAAGAAAATCTCAGGATATCTGTAAAATAGACCTACGACAATACCTTAGGCTGAGACAATAACTTAAGTCTGTTTGAAAGATACCCTGAGATTTTCTTTTTTAAAATATTCCTTAATCTATGTTATTGGTTTAAGAGTGCTATGAAAATATTATTTCAGGAAAACGATCAGTGTAGTAGCAGTGCCTACCTGAGGAGATTATCTATTGTGCAAATGTAGTACAGAAAAGTCACAGCATTCAAGTCAGAACATTTCAATTTCAAGCTTCTGATGGGTATTAAAAAATGATTAAAAAGGATTTTAAAATTAATGAAAAATACCTTAAGGGTTTTGCTTTAAATTAGGAAACCCAAATTGAGGGTCATTTCAATGTTTTCAGGCAAATTAGAATACAGAACACACAGGACCTGCACAGCAGTGACCTTGACGGTGATTGAGAATGGGGGGCCATCTCCTTTCTGTCCTGTTGACACACAGCCTGGTGGAGCTTAGTATCTTGGCTTGATTTCCTGTCTATATATAGTAATTCATAGATTTGATATTTATTCGGTTCTGTCTGTGTCCTCACTGAGCTATGCATCAGGAATCCAGAAAGAGAGGACACTGTTTGGGCTTTTTCCATGTCCTGATCCTGATACAGACGTGATGAGCAGGGTGCTGCACGTCAGTGTCTCACACTCTCTTGAGACCAGAGCAGAAGGAGAAGTCAGTCCTTACTGGGGTAAGATTTGATAGCAAAGGGAGTTCGACTTTTTACAAACTGCTGAAAGGTGGAGATGGATGTGTCTCTTCTAGGGGACAGCCTAGGGAACATGTGGAGGTTCAGTTGAATATTAGAAGAGTGGTTTGTTTCCTGTTATGGTTGAGCTATAAACGGGTGAAGGAAAGGCCAAGGAGCAGAAAATGAGGCAGGAAAATGTAGACTTAGGCCCTGTTGCCAGAGGTCTGTAATTCTAATTCAGGAAGCTGGACTTGATTCATTGTATCCTCTAATGCTATGTGCTCAGCACTGATATTGTGCTTAGATGGGGTATTTGTCAGAGGTATTAGCCAGAGGAAATGTGTCATTCAAGATGTGTTAAAATTTTGAATTTTAAAATATGTATCAACCTAATGATCTGAGACATACAATTCAGATGGGAGTTTCCTTTGCAGTGTGGAAATTTGATTTTACGACCCAAGTATATACATTCTTTCCAGGATGTCAGCCGTAATTATAGGGAAACCTTTAAAGGTCTGTGTAAAATCTTTTGCTGCAATAAATGGCATATACTCATCAAGTTTCTAGATAAAGTCAATATGGTGCTTTGAATTAAGGATAAAATGTTAAACTTCTACATCAGTTCAGGGAAAAAACCAGTTTAAAGGATTTTTGCAATTTAATGAAAAAAGCCTAGCAGAATTTTAAGTGTATTCTAATAAAAACTTTTGAGTGCAAAATATGTTCCAAAACATAAACAGGAAAGATGGGAATAGAATACAACATTATTAGTCATGGTAAAATATAAATTTATTACTCAATTTGTGAGATATATAATTAGGATCAAGGTAAGCTCTTCCTTAATTAAGCAGCATAGGAGAGAGGAATAACATGAGCTTAGGATAGGACAAACCTAGGCTTAAATACATGCTCTTCTCCTTTCTAGGTCTGTGAACTTAGGCGACTTACTTACTTACTCTCTACATCTCCAGCAGCATAGCTGGAAGGTAGGAGTAATGATGGTCACTATCTAAGGTCCCTGAGGAAGTGTTGTTCTTTTCAAATCTAGCCTGTTATCCTTAGAACACAGACCAGTACTCATGGACAAAATCTGTTATGTTAGATTTTGCTTAACTTTATTAACTTTATGCCTGGCTTAACTTGATAATAGGCTCTCAGTAAATATTTATGGTAGTGACAAATTATTTTCTTTCTTTTTCATTCTTTTTTGTAGTTCTAGGGATTGAACCCAGGGCCTTTGCATAGGGCTATATTTCCAACACCTTTGGACCTTTTTTAATTTTTAAATTTTTTTATACAGGGTCTTGCTGAGCTGTTCAGGCTGAGTTTGAACTTGCAATCCTCCTGCCTCAGCCTCCTGGGATTACAGGCATTTGCCACCGCACCTGGCATGGGAAGAAGTCTTAGAGATCATTTATTGCAGCAGCTCCCAAATGTTTCTTGCTGCAACCATAAAATCTGAGAGGAAAATTGATAAATAAGGGTCTGGGAGAGGAGAGAGAATAAATACACGTACGAATGAATAATAGAAAATTAAAATTGTCCAAGCTCATTTCTTTCTCTTCTATAACATATGAATTCCAGCCATAATTCCAGCTGGCATTCGTCTTGCTCTCTTGAGTTTCATAACTTGGAATTTACCCATGTTGTCAAGTGAAAGCCTAAAGGGAAGAAACTCCGGTGGATTCACAATCACCTGCTATCTTTTGGAAAAGGGAAGAGTGGTTTATTACCCTGGGAGCATCTCCCTTGGTGTTCTGGCCAGGAGGTCATTCAGATAATGGCTTCTGCTTCTGGCTCTGCTCCCCAGTGATAGGATCAAAACAAAAATTTTGTTTAAGTCATTGTGGATGAGAATTGTGAACTAGAGAGACAAAGTAACTTGTTATGAATTTAATTGGCAGGACAACTTACTGGATATTTATATTCTGCTTTTACTATCAAAGGAATTACAGCTCTAGAAAATGTGTTAGATACAGGGTTATTAAGAATATCTGTTTATTTGTGTAAGTTCTAAATATTTCAAAGAATTTTCTCTTTTGAAAAATTTATTGATTTAAAATTATTTGTAATATGATCATCTCAGTTAATGCCAAGAATTTGATAAACTTTAGAACTCTTTCATGATAAACACTCCATATTACTAGAAATAGTAGAAAACTACTTCAGCGTAATAAAAGCCATGTGTGAAAAACCCATACTGAACACTATACTCAATGATGAAAGACCAAAAACTTCCTGTAAGACCAGGAACAAGGCAAGGAGCCTATTTTTGATACTTCTCTTTAACAAAATACTAAAAGTTCTAGCTAGAGGAATTTGGTATAAAAGGCATCCAAATTGGAAACGAAGCAAAAGTGTCATTATTCAAAGATGATATGACCTTAGAAAACCTGAAAGACTCTACACACAAAAATATGTTAGAAATGATAAATTTGGTGAAGTAGCAGGATACACAATCAACACAAAACAGCAGTTGCATTTCTGGACATTAACAATGAGCAATCTGAAAAAACATAGAAAAATGGATTTACAGTAGCATCAAAATGTACAAAATACTTAGAAATTAACAATAAAGTGAAAGACTTGTACAATGAAAGATGAAGGTATAAGTAAATAGAAAAACACTTATTTATAGATCGTTAAAATGTCAATCCTAGCCAAAGCAATCTATAAAGTTATGATCTCTATCAATATACCCATGATCTATTTTGCAAAAATAGAAAAACTACTTCTAAATTTCACATGAAATCTCAAGGGACTATCTTGGAAAAGGAAAAGAAACAAGAAAGAAAGAAAGAAAGAGAAAGAAAGAAAGAAAGAAAGAAAGAAAGAAAGAAAGAAAGAAAGAAAGAAAGAAAGAAAGAGAGAAGACTTACTTCCTGATTTCAGGACTCACTACAAAGCTATAGAAATCAAAAGAGTATAGTAACGCTGGGTGTGGTAGTGTATGCTTATAAAACCAGTAGGAGGCTAAAGCAGAAGGATTTCAAGTTTGAGCATAGCCTGGACAATTAGTGTTTTAATGAGACCCTGTCTTAAAGAATAAAGCATTGGGGATATAGCTCAGTGCAAAGACCTTGGATTCACTCCCCCATCAGAATCAAATTATTTCTTGGATTTTCATTCAATGTGGAGGAGAGTTTTTTTAAACAACTAATACTGTACTGAGGAAATTTAGATATCCACACACAAAAGAATGAAGTTAGATCTTTATGTAGCATCATATACAAAAATTAAAACTAAATGGATCAAAGACCTAAATGTAAGACCTAACATTATTAAACTTTTAGAAGAAAGCAAAGCAAAATCTTCACAATGTTATATTTGGCAGTGATTTTTTGGGTATGATACAAAAGGCATGACAATAAAGAAATGAGATTGGACTTCATGAGCATTTAAAAAGATTGTGTATCAAAGACATCATCAACACAGTAAAAAGGCAGCTTTAGCATGGGAGAAAATATTTTCAAATCGTGTACTGAATCTGATAAAGATAGATACCTAGGTTATGTAAAGAGTTCCTAAAATTCATCATAAGAAAACAGAACCTGATTCAAACATGGGCAAAGGACTTCAGAAGACTTTTCTCCAAAGAAGATATACAAATGACCTATATTGGAAAATTAAACTCAAATAGATCAATGCAAATCAAAATAAGATATTACTTTGTATCCTTTTGGCAAGAGAAAACAAAAAGAAAATAACAAGAGTTAGCAAGGATTAAAAACATCAGAACCTTGTGCACTATGGTAGAAATATAAAATGATAAAATGCTGTGGAAAACACTATGGAAGATTCTCAGAAAATTAAAAATGAGCCATAAGATCCAGCAGTTTCACCTCTGGATCTATGTGTAAAAGAATGGAAAGATGTTTGTACACTTATATAATTTTTTCCTGAATATAAGACCTACCCAGGAAATAGCCTTGAGACGTAGAGCTCAAAACTGCCAGCCCCAGTCAGCCTATCCTTACCTTACCTGCTTTACTGAGTAGCCACCAAGAAAATGTGGTGTCAGTATACAATGGAATATTATTTGACCTTCAAAGGGCTGGAAGTTCTCACATACAGTGTATGATAAGGATAAACTTTGAAGACATTATTGTAAGTGAAATAAGACGAAAAAGACAAATCCTGAATGATTCTACCTATATCGAGGTACTTGGTGTAGGCAAAATCATGGTCACAGAAAGTAGACTGGTGATTGCTAGAGTCTGGGTAAAGTCAGTGAGTTTTTATGTGATGCCTACTGAGTGTCAGTTTCACGAGAACAGTTACAGAGATGAATAACGGTGATAGTTGCACAACATCATGATGCTATTTAGTGCTGTTGAATTATACATTTGGCAATGGCTAAGGTAGAAATTCTGGTTATGTGTATTTTACTATCACAAATAAATTAGAAAATGTATTCATAATTTTAGTGTTATCCATTTGATTCCTTAGGATCTACAGTGATTTCTTCTTTTTGTTTCTGATCATGCTACCTAGAAGTTTAATTTTTGGAAGAAAATACTTTTGATTTCATTTACTTTCACTTGGATCTTTATTATGTCTCATTTCTACTTTGTGTTTAATTTCCTGTTAATTTTTTAAGATAGAAGCTTAGATCATTGGGAAATGATCCTTAACACTGATCCTTAATCATTAATGATGAAATGATCTCTAATCATTGTTCTTAGACATATTTTCTTTCCTAAAAAAAGGTTAGAAGATCTAACCCTCTAAGTGTTGATTTAGTTGAATCCCACAAATTTTCAAATTCTGTATTTTTTTCATTCATTTTAGAATATTTTCTGATTTTTCTCTGTTACTTGCTTCCCTTATTTTGGTTGTGAGATTTTAAAAATTAACAAAACATTTTTAGGAATAATTTTAGGCTTACAGAAAGCCACTCAGCATATAAAGAGTTGTCCTATTCCTCCTCTCTCTGCTATTCTGCTTGCTTCATTAGCATTCTGCATTAGGTAGTTCGGCTGTTACAATTCATAATAGCAGTGATACATTATTACAAACTAAAATACACACTGTAAATTCAGGTGCAATTTTGGTATCATACAATTCTATGGGTTTTGGCAAATATATAATGTTCTTCAGCCACCATTACAGTATGAAATACTGCTCTGAAAATCTGTGCTACACCTGTGCGTCCCTCCCTTCAAACTTCAAACTCTGGAAACCACTTACCCTTTCACTGTTTCCACAGTGTTTACTTTTTTGAATATAGGAATCACTTATCATGTAGATATTTCAAATTGGTTGCTTCATTCAGCAATATGAACTTCAAATTCTTCCATGTCTTTTAATGACTGAATGCACTTTTTAAAAAATTGCCACATGGTATTCCATCGTGTGGATATATCACATTCTGCTTACCTCGGCTTTCAGGAAGATGTCTTGGTTGCTTTCCTTTTTGGGGGTGGGCATAAATACATCTTCTATAAATACTCATGCAAAATGCTTTTTTTGTGCAGGTGAATATCTAGGATTGTGATAGCTGGATTGTATAAGACTGTGCTTGGCTTTGAAACAACTGCCAAGTTGTCTTGCGATGTGTGTGTACTATTCTACCTTCAAACCAGCAGTAGGTGGGAGTTCCCCCAGCCCTGTACCCTCATCAGTGGTCGGTCCTATCAGTTCCTTATTTTAGTCATTTTTGTTGGTATGTAGTATATCTCACTGTCACCCTAATATGCATTCCCCTAGTAATGTAGTCCTGTGTTTCGTTTCTCATATGCTTCCTTGCCATTGGTTATCTTCTTGATTTCTGTTCACATTTTCTCACTTTAAAATTACATTGCTTGTTGTCTTACCAGTGAGTTTTAAGAGTTCTTTTGATGCACTTCCTTTATACATGTTTTGCAAATCTGTATTTTGTAAATATTTTCTACCACTATGTGGTTTATTGTACTGTTTTTTTCACTGTATCTTTGTACTGTACTTTTAGGTGGGGGGTTGGGATGCCCTCTGCATTGCCTTTATTACCAAGAATTGTTTCTGCTATTCTAGGTGTCTTGTGGTTCCAAATCAATTTTGGGGTTGTTTCTCTAGTTCTATGAAGTATGCTGTTCAGATTTTGACCAGGACTGCATTAAATTTGCATGACAGTTTTGAAAGTATGTCCATTTTCACTGTATTGATTCTTCTTACCCAAGAACAAATGATATCTTTACATTTTCTGATATCCTCTTTGATCTGCTTTTTCAGAGTACTGTAGTTTTCAATGTAAAGGTTTTTCACTTATTTTTTAAGATTTATTCCTAAGTATTTCATTTTTCTTCATGCTATTTTGAAAAGTGTTGGTTCCCTAATTTCTCTCTCAGTGAGTTTGTGTACCCGCATGCTATTGACTTCTGAGTCTTGGCTTCATATCCTGAATTTGTTTATTAAATTTAAAGGAACTTTGGTGGTGTTCTTGGGATCTTCTTTGTAGAGCATCATGTCTTTGGCAAATGATAATTTCACTTTTTCCTTTCCTAGCCCCATTCCTTTATTTATTTTTCTACTCTAATTACTCTGCTTAGTGTTTCCAGAACTATATGGAATAGGTGTGGTGATAGTGGGCATCCTTGTCTATTCCTGATTTTAAAGTGAAAGCGTTGAGTTTATGATTATTTAATATGATGTTATCTGTTGGTTTGTCATAAATGGCTTTTATCAGGTTGTGATAAAGAACTTCTATCCCAACTTTCTGTAAAGTTTTCATAATACTACTTCGTCATGGTGTATTATCTTCTTGGTGATTTGCTACATTCTATTTGCCAGGATCTTAGTAAATATTTTTACCTCTATGTTCATAAAGGAGATTAGACTGTAGGACCCTTTTATTGCTGGGGTCTTTCTCTGGTTTTGCTATAAGAGTAATACTTGCTTCCATGAATGAGTTTGTGAGTTTTGCTTCCCTTTAAATTTTATTAAAGATTTGGAAGAGCAGCAGCCTTAGATCTTCTCTAAATATTTTTGAAATTCAGCAGTGAATTTATCAGGGTCTAGGCTTTTCTTTGTTGGTCATTTTAAAATTAGTTCAATTTCATTAACTGATGTTGGGTTATTTAGAATTTTATATCTTCTTGATGCAGGTTTGGTAACTCATTTATACCTGGGAGTCTGTCCGTTTCTTCTATCTTTTCCAAGTTCAGAGAGTATCAATTCTCTAAATAGGTACTGATGACCTTCTAAAATTTGCAAGGTCCTTTGTGATTTCACCATTTTCATTCCTAACTGCATGAAATTGAGTCTTTTCCTTTTTTTTCTGATAAAGTTGGATAAGGGTTTGTCAATTTTTTTAATGTTTCCAAGAACCAACTGTTTGATTCACTGATGTTTTTTGGTATTGTTTTCTTAGCCTCAGTTGCATGAATTTCTGCTCTGATCTTTATAATTGCCTCCCTCATACCTGATTAGAGTTTAACTTACT
Organism: Dinomys branickii; assembly: GCA_004027595.1. Classification (NCBI taxonomy): domain Eukaryota; kingdom Metazoa; phylum Chordata; class Mammalia; order Rodentia; family Dinomyidae; genus Dinomys; species Dinomys branickii. The sequence continues at coordinate 44,304 of PVLD010014887.1, forward strand.
CTCTGTTTCTAGAAGCCTGAGGTTCAACTTTAGGTTATTCATTTGAGCTCCCCTGTTTTCCTAATGTGGTCATTAGCTTCTTTAGATTTCCCTTGTAGGACTATTTTCACTGTGTCCCATAAGTTCTGTGGTGTCATATTAGTATTATTGCTTAATTGTAGAAACTGTAATTTCTTTAATTTCATCTGTGATCCACTATTTGTTCAGTAGGGTGTTATTCAATTTCCATGTGTTTATGCAGGTTTTGTGGTTTCTTTTTCATTGATTTCCAATTTCATTGCTCTAAGTTCTGATAATATGCATGGAATAATTTCAATGCATTTACTGAAGCATGTTCTATGAGTTAGTATGTGGTATATTTTGGAGAAAGTCCCTTGTACAGTTGAGAAGAATGTATACTTTGTTACTGTAGGTTGGAACACTCTAGATATCTGCTAAGTCCATTTGTTAAGAGGTGTGACTCAGCTCTGATACTGCTTTGTTGATTTTTTGTGTAGGTCTTCTGTCTATTTCTTACAGTGGGGTATTAAGGTTGTCCAGTACAGTTGTATTACTGCTTACCAAATTTTTCATGTCTGTTAATATTTTACATAGTTGGATGTGCTGGTATCTGGCACAGATATACTTATGATTGTTATCTCTTCTTAGATTGTTTCCTTAACAAGTATGGAGTGATCTTTTCTGTCTGTTCTGATTAGTCTTGGTTTGAAATCCAATTTGCCTGTAAATAGAATAGCTACCCCTGCTTTTTACTGTGTTCCTGTCACATAGAATATTGTCTTCTAACCTTCGACTGTGAGGTGATGAATTTATTTTTTAGTTAAATGTTCTTATATGCAGCATATTGTTGGACCTTTTTTCTTTTTCTTTTTTTTTTTTTGTGTGACAGGGACTCACTATGCAGTTTAGGCTGACCTTGAACACAGTATGTAGCCAAGGCTGGCCTTGAACTCATGGCAATCCTCCTGCCTCAGCCTCTTCAGTGACCTGAGGTATGCACCACCAGTCCTGGATTCTGTCTTCTTATAAGTCCTCTTCATTATATTAATAATTTCTATCTACTAATTTTATCATCTATCATTTTATGACCTATTTTTATTGACTGAAATTTTGTTATCACTGATAATTTTCTGCTTCTTTTCATATTGTGTAATTTTTTATTGCATTCTAAGCCTTGTAAATACATAGCTGCTCCTTATACATGGGGGAAATATCCCAAGATTCCCAGCGGATGGCTGGAACCACAGATTATGACCAATGAGATGTGCGATATGTTTCTTCCTACATAATTGTACATACCTATGGTAAAGTTTAATTAATTTAGACACAGCAGCAGATTAATAATAATGTACAATAAAATAAAAAATTACAGTGTGCTATGATAAAATTTATGTGATTGTAGTCTTTCAACATCAATTTTGTGTGTGGGACTGGGTATGTTTTTTGAGACAAGCTTACAGAATCCTAAGACTTTAAAATGCACAATTGTTCTTTGTTGGACCTTGTGGGATCCTCTCCTATACATTCTCAGCTTAATCATTGTGTAAAAACTGAGGACAACTCTTATGTATATTTATAGAATTCTTTTTCTTGAAAATTACAAATCTCCAACTCCAGATGCTGGCACTCTGTTATATTTAAATCTCTGCCTGCTTGACTTAGAGAAATTGCTATTCTCTCCTTGCATTTCTCCTTCCTTAATTGAAGTAAAAAAAATTGCCTGAGGTAGAGAGTTGAAGCAATATTTCTACTTTTTATTTTAATCTGTACCTTGTGTTTATTGGAACACAATGTAGTTTAAACCATGGACCTAAGAGAAGACTTTAAGATTGCAAAAATTTCTAGAATCTTTGGACCGCTCTATACTTTATGTGTAAATCAGAGATCTGAGAATGCATTTTATTTAAAAGGTTTCTCATTACCTTTATTGTTTTAATGGATGTTTCAAAGTATTTTCTTTATGGGTATTGTAGGTCCATACTTTGGGGAATGTACCCAAAAGTATATGTGCTGGGATCTTAGTGACATCTGATGAACTTTTGGAAAGTGATTAAATCTAACTTCATCATTAATAGATTCATCACTTTGATGGCATTATTAGATGATGGAAACTTAGGAGGTGGGATCTAAATAGAAGAAGCCAATTTCTGGGAAAATGGCTTTGAACGTACCTTGTCCCACCTCTTTCTCTTGGGCTCACTCCCCCCTTTTATGCTTCCTGTCTGCCATGAAGTAAGCAGCTTCCTTCCACCTCGCCTTTCACACAGTGTTTCTGCCTGGACTCATCCTAAAACAATGGAGCCAGCTGGTCACAGACGAAGCCTCTGAAACTGTGAGTCAAAAGAAATATTTCATCTTAAGTTGTTTTTCTTTAGGTATTTTGTTACAGAAAGATGTGGGTTCCGTGGATATTTAACCTCCTGGTTATATCTCAAGATAACTTGCAAGGCTTTAAATCAATGGATAGTCCTTAACTAATTGAAAAGGCTGTATTTCCAAATGTGAACAATCCTGTGTTGTCACTCCAGGTATCTCTTCATATATTTAGAGCAAAGACAAGATTATACATTTTTAGTGACTTAAAATCTAAGAGTTGATATTTCTTACTTTCCACCATGTTGCTTAAGGAGGAACATTCTCAGAAATGCATCATTCAACAAATTTTTTCCTTGTGAGAATGTCAGGGAATATACTTACATAGACTAAGATGGCTGCGATGTCACTAAGCAATGTAATCTTACGAGACCACTGTGGTACATGTGGCTCACTGATGACCAAAGTTCTGTTATATGGTGCATAACTGCAATGCTGTATGAGCTAGTAAGTCAGGATTCAGAAAAATCTCCTGGTTTTGCAGTGGTTTTGCAGCCTTAAGTGTAAAGAAAGAAAGCATATGTTGATTTTCTTAAGGTATTTCCTATAGCACATTCAGATATGACTATAATGAGCTAAAATATCCAGGGAAAAATGCATTGGTACATTTACAACCTAGGAATAGAAGTGATTTTCTTCCTTTGCAAAGAACAAACATGAATAATTACTTCAAATTTGGGGGCTAGATAAACTCTTCACAGATTTATGAGTTCCACAGGAAGACTGTTTTTACAATCATTACTGTGTTTTTGTGCCTTCTTTATTGAAGTTTTGATAGAGAGACCCTAGAATTTATCTGAACTGAGTTCAGTCCTTTGTCTAAAGCAGTTCTTTCCTTAGTCAAACCTGAACAAGGATTGTGACATTTCAGACTCTATACCTGAAGATAGATTGGGAATCAGGAGCCTGTCACCATAGTCTTGCACTATGATAATTTTAAAAACTTGTCTTATAATATACTTGCTCTTTACACTGCACTCAGCATGTCTTTGTGGCCTTGGAATGTAGATGTATGATATATGAATTGAAGAAGGGACATTTGACAGGAGTTGTATGACTTGCAAATTATTTTTCCTTTATTACTTTAAGGTTCATATTATCCTGAGACAGATATTATGTAGACATGTGATATCTACAGTTTTCTCTGCTAAAATTTTTTCTTGTTTCCATTGTGGTACCAGTTACGGTCTTTTGTCTGCCCATCGGGGCGTCTCTGTTCTATGCACAATGGCTCCTGGAGGGCTGGTACCCTCTCCTGTGGTTCCTTGCTCCTTGTCTCCTGGTGCTCAGTCAGAGCAAACACACCTTTCTACTGACAGTGGCTGGTGGTGAAATTGTATGTGATTCTAATGGGCCCTGTAGGAGCCATTTATGGCACTTTCCTGCTAAAATTCATGTTGAGAAAATGTCATCAGGCCTACGAGGGCCTGTTACTAGATGGATAATAACTTGAAGCTGCTTGGAATATCCAAGTTCTCCAGAGCAGGAGAGAAGGACGCTCACGTGCTGAGGTGAGTACAGACAAAGGAGGGACAGGAGTTTCCCAGCGGGCTGACTCCCGAGGCCGGATATTGGGACTATTTCATATGCTGACAAATTAGTTTCCCTTAATTTAAAATGGATTTTTATCTCTTGCAATCGAAAGACATTTTTGCTTTACAGATACTTTCTCCTTATTTTAGACATGAAAAACTGAGGTTCCTTGAGATAAAGTAATCTATGTGGTAGGATAAAAAGTATAGTGTACATTTACAATTTTTAAAAAATTTATTACAGTAAAAGACACATTGCCATTAATCCCCTTCAGAACATTTCCCCTCACTTCGAAGGCACATAGCCCATTGTTCACGCCACTTCTGAAGCAGTTCTGGAAGTGCTATTTCACGAAAGTCTTTAGTTGTGCTGTTATGGCTGCTTGGATGTCTTGCATTGATTTAAAACATTTACCTTTCATGGTCATTTGCCTTTGGGGAAAAGCCATAGATCACAGGTTGCTGATCGAGGGAAAGTGGCACACTGGAATGTTTTTACAAGCTTGCCTTTCCATTGGTTTGCACTTGGCAGCAGCAGTCACTGGACATTTTAATCACACCTCATAAAGATACTCACGAAAAGCAACTTTTATAACTGCTTCAGGACGTGGCAAACTGATGGAGTAAGTGCGTTCAAAGCCGGAAGAATATTTTGAGAAGGGTTAGTGGCAATGAGTAATAATTTTTAAAAATTTAAACATTTACCCAATGTTTTGATCTCACCTCCTGTGTGTAGTGTGAGAGACTTGAATAAAGCATGTTCTCATTCCAGCTAACCATTCTGCGTCTTCTTTCCGCTAACGTTGCTTTGCTGGTCAAAAGTAAACATTCATGATTTTTTGGTTTTTGTTTGCTTCTTTTGTTTTGTCTGGCTCTTTGATCTGGCTTCTTTTCCCCCAAAGAGTTTGCTGATGTGATTCCATAACCTTTTCTGTTCACACACTAGCAGATGCATATTTATGTGTCTCTGGCTCTTCTGTGTAGGGTACCCACCCTGCCTCTGCAAGTCCAGATTCCCATGCTGCACGTCTCTAGCTTGCAACAGATTATCTATAGAACCACATTCAGCACACTCACATAGTTTTAATTCTGATTCTAAAAATGTTACAGATGGATACAAGCTGGCCATGTCATCTTACGCTGTTACAGAATCTTTCAAAAAGACAGTCTATGGTGGGTCTGTGAGGGAAGAACGAATTCTTCCCGTTTTTAAAACCTGAGTTGTCTAGCCTGTCCTGTCCTGTGAGACCAAAATGTACAGAAATGGGTTTAGAATCGAGGAGAAGAATATTTTCACACTTTGTGAACAATAAAAAAAGAAAAGGAACAAGTAATTTGATTCCTGAAAGGTTAAATACAGGACCATTTTCCAATTTGACTTTTTTTGAGAAAGAGCTGCTCTCTAAGTAAATTTTGAAGAAACATTTTAATCACAAAAGCACAAAAAACTATTTAGAAAATCCATTTTGACAATTATAAGATTGAAATGCTGCTGCTTTGCTCTGTGAGGCAGAGTTCCAATGCAATCTAATTCCTTGCAGATCGAGGGGCCTCAGTGCTTCTGGATGACCATAGAATGCGGTACTCTGTGTTTATTAAATTTCATCCTGCTTCAAAAAAATGCTATTTTTCCTATGTATTTTTAATTTTCTTTCACCAGCTGTTTCTGCTTATGGCAATGTGGTTTTGTTGCTTCAACTTCCTGTCTTACTTTACTCATGGTCTGCACGAAGCTGCCTCCAGCTCATTGTTTACAGAATAGAAAGTAAAGAATCTGTAGCGGCATCTTTTCTCTGAGCACAAAGATATATTTTCCATTTACATCTCTTATGTCCAGGTGAGCTTTGACACAACGGATCACTAAATCTAAGGGACAAAGAGGAAGTAGAACTAGGCCAAATACCTGCTTAATAGTAATACTGCCCTTTTGCCGACCAGTTGTAAATTTCTAGAGCTCTATCTTATCTCATCAAGACTTTACAAAAAGTTTAGAGAAAGATTACTTCACATATATTATTTCATTTAATGCTCAAACATTCCTAGATGAATGTCAGGGACAGAAAGTGACCTGAATTTAAAACAAAGACACAGATATTGACCTTAGGGTACTGTATCCTGGGGCATATTTAACAACACAATGGGAGAACAATTTTTTTTTTTTTTTTTTTTTTTTTTTTTGCAGTACCAGGGATCAAACTCAGGACCTCACGCTTGCCAGGCAGGCACTTATTCCACTGAGCTATATCCCTAGCCTGAACAAATTCTATTATATGAGGTTGTATTTCACAAGATCTAGTGCTCAGTGTCACAGGGCAAATGACAGAAGGAAGATTCAGTTCTGTTTACCGCAGAGTGTATGCTCTTAACCACCTTTCCTTTGGCTTTAATTTCTTACCTACACCTAGTTCTGCTATAACAGCAAGCCTTTTATAGGGTTTGGTCTGCCTAATTCTTTTCTTCCTTCCTTCCTTCCTTCCTTCCTTCCTTCCTTCCTTCCTTCCTTCCTTCCTTCCTTCCTTCCTTTCTTTCTTTCTTTCTCTCTCTCTCTCCCTCTCCCTCTCCCTCTCCCTCTCCCTCTCCCTCTCCCTCTCCCTCT
>PVLD010014888.1:0-50694 GCA_004027595.1 Dinomys branickii
GTTGCTGCTTTACATATTGATATCTTCGAAGTGTGTGTTCAGGCTAACACATACAGATATACACTATTAATCTAATATCCTGTCATCGATTATTGCTTAGCATTAAGTGATATAATACAATAGTAGAACCATGTTAGCCCTCCTGCACATATGTATATTCATATATATTCCTATATACATACATACATACATTTAAAACAATAACTTTTGATTATAGTCAGAATTTGCAATAGTTGAATTATTTTCACCAGGAAATATACATTAAGGCAAATGTAAAAATAAAGTAACATAAAACTGTCAAAAAAAAGAAAAAAGAGAAATAAGTACAAGTGTGTTCACAATGCCATAGGGTTTATTACTGCATGGATAAAGACCTGGTGGCTGAGCTCCAGGATAAATTTCTAAATTCAAGGTGTAAAATAGTTTTACTTCTACTAGGGCATATATTTTATATCATACTTGAAAGATTTACCTTCTATATATTGCCAAAACCTTCAACAACCATGAAATGATACAAGTTGTTCATCAACTGTCATATATTCAGAGTGTATAAATTGCTTGACAGTTCAAAACAACGCTTTAAAAAAATGAGTGAATAGTAGCCAAATTGTCAGATTTTTTCTCTCTCTCTTTTTATCATCAAAACAGCAAATGTTGAAGGAAACCAAATCTCTTGTGTCATTATTGTTTTAAAAAATCTCATCACTACACCTGTCATTTCTTCATAAAATCTTTAATTCTGATGATTAGAATAATGAAGTTTTTATGAAGGCTTTTAGTTCAGATAGAGTTGTCATGATAAAGATATTTGTAAGTATTACTACTGATGCATATAGAACGTTCTTGTATTTAATTATTAGTGTATTTCAAAATATCTTGCAGCACACCATCCACTACAAACAATTTCCAAAATTCAATCACAGTATTGGCATTCTGTCTAGTTTTCGCCCCTGGCAAGAACCTAGTATTTTCAACCTAGTTCTAACATTGGGTCTTTCAGGTATACATGACCATTTTGTAATCAAATATTAATTTACATTACTGTTTTCTTCCACATCTGAATCAAGGTCTTTTTGTGTGTGTGTGGTACTGGCAATCAAACTCAGGACCTTGTGCTGGCCAGGCAGGCGTGAATGAAGGTCTTCACTCTGTGCTTCTCTGTCAATCTTTTTACTTTGTTTGGCTCACATGATCCATGTCATCATCAGTCACCTGATGACTCATTTTGAACCTCTTCCCGAAGTTCATGGGATATTGTACTGAACTGAGTTAATTGTACCAAAAAAAGCCAAAATAAAATATTTAATAAAAAATGTACAAATACACAAAAAGATGGTGCAGAATGTAGGTAAAACTCACCCATTTATAATCTGACACACATGTATAAACTTTGCCGTTGTTCATACCAAGTGAGTGTACACAAAGATTTCTTCATATACCCCCCACCCGAGGATGGAAGCTCTTCTTAGTCACCCTCTACTTTGCTTTCCACATTATTCTCATTGATAGAATTCTGTGTGCTCCCTGCTGCATGTTGCTGGGGCGTTGTTTGTCCTGGTTTGGATGGTAATACCCTGAAGGCATACAGCGTAGCAAGTGTTCTGTTTTGGTCACCACACCCTACCTAGCATATAGCAAGACTGCACATGAGCACTTACTAATTTCAAAGAAATATTAGGTAATACATGCCTAAATAGGCATAATAATGTACCATGATGGTGAAATGCAAATAAACTATTTTGATAGCTAGAAACATTACTTTCTGGTGGAAGCTGGGAAAAAACAGCTTCCTAGGAGATACATCATTTTGAAAGAAATGCACTGTGGAAATTTCCAAATATAGGACGGTATAATAACCCTTGCACAGTGACTCAGCTTTAGCAATTACCATTTTGCCAATCGTGTTTCTTCTATTTGCCTTATTCTTTTTCTAGAGGACCTTAGGTACATCGTTCCACTTTTTAATACTTTTGAGTGCACCTCTACTTATAATATATACCTCAAGAAAAAGTTTATATACCACCAGGTAGAGCAGTGTGACTCCAGAGTTAAGCTGTCTCCATTTCTCTCCCCAGTGTTGTACATAATAGTAGGATAAGGCCCTGCTGCAGCCCTACATCCCGGCCCAACCTTAGGCCTCTTACACACTACTCCATACTGCCTCTTAGAATTCCGAAGAGAAAAGCAAGAGGGGAAGGGCCTTTCCAGCAGTGACTGACATTTGTGAAGGCATGGAAAAAGGAATTTGCCTTGAATGTAGAGATGATGAAGGGGAAAGTTGTAGGAACTGAATCTGGGAGGGGATGGGTATTGTTCTGTCTGGTTGGTCTGGGTCTGGGAGTCCCCAGACTCACCCTAGCCAAGCTTGTAAGAGGAAAAGGAGTTAGAATAGAAGACCAATGTAAAGTGAAAGTAATTTTATTGTAGATATATAAGAAAAAGTGGTAAAAATCCACTCCAGAGGAATGGTGGGGCTCAGAGCTGGAACTCCTCTGAATCTGGGGCTGTGGTCTTCTTTTATGGGGTAGGGATCCCATCTCTACCCTTTTGAGGGTCACACTTCATTGACTATTGGACTTACACTAAGGGGCTGGGTTTGGTGGGCTTTTAGGGGAACTTGGGTAGGCATGGCAACCTGCACCGAAGGACAGGGTTGCCTGCACAGACACAGGTGTCAAAACCACAGGCTGTCAGCTCAGCTGCTTGCTGCGATGCAGATGCTATTCCTACTTGTCAATAGAGCTGGCTCTCTAATCTAACCCTACCTAAGGGGCCAGGCTTTCTCTACAATAGAAAGTTAATATCCTCCAAGGATATCCACATCCTTATCTCACAACCTGTGAGCATGTTACCTGAGACAGAAAAGGACTTTCCAGGTGTGATTGATTTTGAGACGGAAAATTTATCCTGGATTATTAGGGCAAACCAGTGTGATACCAAAGGTACTTATGGGAGGAAATCTGGAAGGTCTGAGGAGTTGTGACCCAAGCAAAAGGCAAATGACAACACAGCAAGAATACAAGAGGTCAGCATATTGGATTCCCCCCAGGGATGCAGGAATGATTCAACATATGTAAATCAATAAATGTAATACACCATATTAACAGAGCCAAAGACAAAAACCACATGATCATCTCAATAGATGCAGAAAAAGCTGACAGAGTCCAGCATCCCTTCATGATAGAAGCCCTACAGAAAATTGAAATAGATGGTCTTTATCTCTATCTGATAAAAGCCACTTATGACAAACCAACAGCCAACATCATGCTAAACAGACAACAACTGAAAGCTTTCACTCTAAAATCAGGATAAGACAAGGATGTCCACTGTCACCACTCCTATTCAATATAGCTCTGGAAACTTTAGCCAGAGCAATTAGACAAGAGAAGGAGATAAAAAGAATAACAATAGGAAAGGAAGAATTTAGATTATCATTATTTGCAGATAACATGATATTCTACATAGAAGACCCCAAAAGCTCCACCAAAAGACTTCTAGATTTAATAAGCCAATTCAGTTGTGTAGCTGGATAAAAATCAACACTCAGAAATCAATAGCTGGGCCAGGGACATAGCTCAGTGGCCAAGTGCTTGCCTGGCAAATTTGAAGTCCTGAGTTCAATTCCTGGTACCCCCCCAAAATCAATAGCCTTCCTGTACATGAATAGCAAACTCACTGAGAGACAAATTAGGGAAACAATACCTTTCAACAGCATTCAAAAAATGAAATACCTAGAAATCAATGTAATGAAAATAAAAGACATTGAAATCTATAGAACTCTGAAAAAGTAGTTTGAGTATATAAAAGACATTGAAAATGACAGAACTCTGAAAAAGGAGATTGAGGACATGAGAAACTGGAAAGATATCCCTTGCTCAAGGATATTAAGAACCAATATAGTGAAAGTGGCCATACTTCCAAAACTGTTATACAGAGTTAATGCATTCCAATCAAAATTATAACAGCATGTTTCACAGAATTACAGAAAACAATCCTAAAATTCATTGGGAACCAGAAGATACCTATAATATCAAAACAACTCTGGGCAGCAAAGGCAAGGCAGGGGGCATCACAATGCCTGACTTGAAATTATACCACAAGGCTACTGTGATAAAAACAGCATGGTACTGGAAAAAAAGAAACAGACCCAAGGGTCAATGATTAGAAGATGCAGAAACATCGCCAGACATACTCAGTCATCTTATCTTTGACAAAGGTGCCAAACACATTCACTGAAGAAAGACAGCCTCCACTAGATGGTGCTGGAAAAACTGGCTTTGCATATGCTGAAGATTCAAATTGGACCCATATCTTTCACCATGCACTAAAGTCAAATAGATGACAGATGTAAATATTTAAACAGAAACACTAAATCTGATGGAAGATAGACTAGGTAGAACTCTTGAAGACATTGGTGAAGGCAAAGACTTTATGAATAAAACACCAATCTCACAGGAACTATCACAAAGAATCAACAACTGGGATACCATCTTAGTAAAAAGCTTTTGTACAGCAAGAGAAATCAACAGAGTGAAAAGACAACCCATAGTGTGGGAAAAATGTTTGCCCGCTGTTCCTCAGACAAATGATTACTATTGAGAACATTTAAAGAAACCCAAAATACAAACCCCTGCTATTTAAAGAAACAGTAAAAAAAAAAAAAATGGGCATCTGAGATAAATAGACACTTCTCAGATGAAACAGCACAAACAGCAAATAAATATGTGAGAAGATGTTCCGCATCACTGGTCATTCCCGAGATGCAAATTAACACAAGACTGAGATTCCACCTCACCCCTGAAAGGATAGCTGGTATCAAGAAATCAACCAATAACAAATGCCGACAGGGCTGTGGGGAAAAATGAGCCCTTCTCTACTGTTGGTGGGAGTATAGATTGGTGTAACCACTGTGGAAATAATTGTGGAGATTCCCCAAAAATCTAGGACTAGAGGTCCCATTTTACCCAGCTATTCTTTTTTTGGGTATCTTCCCTAAAGAACTAAAAGCAGCATATTACAGTGATATATGCACTCTCATGTTTATAGTGGCACAGTTTGTAATAGGCAAATCTTGGAAATAGCCTAAATGTCCATCAATTAAGGGTGGATAAAGAAGATGTGGGGTCTTTTTATACAATGGAATACAGCTCTGTGGTAAACAGGACAAGCTTTAGACATTCCTAGGTAAATGGATGCACCTTGAGACCAGACTGTTAAATGAAATAAATTGGACACACAGGTGTAAATACCTCATTATTTCTCTGGTATGAGAAACAGAAAGTGTAAATAAGATCTAAAATGTATTGTGAAATAGGATGAATATGTTCAAATGGGGAGGGGAACATGAGAAGGGACAGGGAAAGGAAAGAAGGAAAAAGTAAAACAAAGTGATAAAGGAAGGAAATAATGGAAACAGGTTTTGTGAATGGGGTGGGGAGGAGGAGGTGAAGGGAGGGTAGAGGGATGGGAAAAATAAGTTATATTATGTACAGGTACAAATTACCTATGGTGAATGTGATCGTTATGTATCTAAAATGTAGTAATAAAATCTGATTGAAGAAAAAAAAGAAGAATACAAGGTATCAGGCCAGGGATATAGCTCAGCATTGCAGTGCCTGCCTGGCAAATGTGAGGCTCTGAGTTTGAAAAGAAAAGAAAAATGAAGAACACAGTTTGTCTTTAGAAGCTGGCAAGAGCAAGGAACAGCAGATTCTCCCCTAGTTTCCAGAAGGAGCACACCCCTGCTGCCACCTTTAGTTTGTAAGACCTATTTTGGACTTCAGGCTCTTGCAGCTGAAAGCTAGTAAGTTGTGCTTTTTAAGCCACTGAATTTGTGGTAACTTGTTAAAACGGTAATAAAGGATTCTTAGACTTATGCTGATAAATTTGATCCTTTTGATTAATGTGGGCAGATCTAAAGATCTCAGCAAGGAAGTGGCACAGTCAGATCAGTTGTGATAAAGGTAACAGGAATGTGGAGGATGGGCCAGAAAGAACTAGAGAGATCCCTGCTAGGAAGGTAGGGCAGTAGTTGCCTGGATGTTTGCATACTTAGTCATACTGAGAGTCTCTGCTGTGATAGCAAGGTTGATTAAGAGTGAACATTCATTTCAAGAACCAAAATGCATTAGATCCCTCCTTCCCCGTTTCCTTCCCTCCTTCCCTCCCTTTCTGTCCCCTCATGCCTGGGCTCTAACCCAAGGTCTCACACACGTTAGGCCAGAGCTCTACCATAGAGCTATGTCCTCATGTTCCCTACTGCTTCCTTGAAATGGGCTCTCTGCAAGTTCAGGTTATGGTTGTGCCTTGGTTACTTTTCTCTCCTTGCTGAGACAAAATACCCAACGCCCAAAAGGAAGAAAGGAAAGGTTTATTTAGCTTACAGTTTGGGGAGGTTTCAGTCCATACTTGTCTGGTTCTGAGGCAGAGTGGCACATGGCAGAGGGCAAATGTTCACGGCAGCAGAGCACAACAAAAACCACAAGAGCAAAAGGGAGGAGTGGCAGGCAAGCAGCCTCTCTCCTTCCCTTACATTGTAAAACGCCTACCCCCACCCAGGGGGCATGTAGCTCTCACACAGTCTCCATGCCCTCCTCTTCCACGGGCTCAGGATATATACAAAGTAAGCACTCTGGCTTCCTGCTGAATCACTCAGCCAAACCTCCAGACTCCCCAAGTTGACACAATGTATCAACCATAACAGGTTGGTGTTTACCTAGTGAAAAAATACTGTTCTTTCTAAGCTAAGGTTAGAGCATGCCCAAGTTCTAACAAATCTTCAGCCTACCCTGGAACTTCTCTACCCCACCAGCAGACAATCTGTAGTGAAGAAAGCAGCCCCAGATGGCCCAGCTTGATTCAGTGAAAGCTTACTTAGTAAAGTGCCAGGATATTTGCTTAGAGACTTTACTGCATTGATTCTGTTGCTCCTAATAATAAGGCTATCCAACAGACATTTTAAATTTTGCATAAATATTTTTTCAATGCCCCATTTGAACCTTTACATAAATCATGTAAAGTAGGCAGGGTGGATGAAAGAAGGTTTGTAGAGAGTTCAGTCCAGAGTTGGCTGGCTCCAAGGCAAGGTGGCATGCCAGAGGGACATTACACATGGCAAACAGTTTGTAGTATAGCAGGGAAGGCAGAAGGCAGCAAGCAATGAGCAAAAGCATTAACATAAGCAGCAACTGGCTGCCTTCTTTTTGTCCCTTCTATTTTCCATCCAGACCTCAAGCTCTCTGATGGTGCCACACACACACACAGACTGGGGAATCCATGATCCCAGCATCATATATTTTAGATCCAGCCACTTCTGGAAAATGACACCTATGATCATATGTGGTTTGGGGGATACATCTAGACACAAGCCATAACACTCTGCCCTAACCTCCAAACCTTTATGCACATTCCTTTATGCAAAAGTCATTTAGTCTATCTCTAAAAGTTGTCAAAGAAAGTTAAACACTTTCAACACACAATGGCACAAGATAAAAATTCCCATTGCAAAAGGTACAAATAGGAATAGAAAAGAACAGGACCAAAGTAAATCCAAAATCCATCAGGGAGAACATTAAGTCCTGTAGGTCATGTCCAGCATCTGGGGTAATCTGTGGCAAAATGTGAACTCCAAAGTGCTTGTATGTCTCTGCTGTGTCACACTACTGATGGTTGTGGCCCTCACAGGTTCTCCCTTGGGCCAATGTTTTCCCTTTCTTGTATCTTTCCTCAGATGACCTACATTCCTTCCCCAACATTGTGGGTTCTGCATTTCACCTTCATCTTCCCATTGACGGCTTCATGAACTGCCCTCTCAGTAGCACACTGGCTTTCTTCTGAAATCTAGGTGAAAGCCCTCCAGACCCCACAACTCTTGCATTATTCATTCACATAAAAGCACCAAGCAGATGACACCATAGTCTGCTACCAGCTGGAGCAATAGCCAGGCTTTGTTCCCTGAATGTTATAGCTTATAGCTAGATGTTCCTCCAAAGCTTTATGTGGTCATAGGTGGTTATATGAAAACTTTCCTCCTTTAACTTGTGGTGTTGGGTATTTTGTCTCAAAAATAAGAAAAATAATGAAGACACCTTTGAACATCCCTGTACACTTACCAGCCTTCTAGTGCAGACTCTTCAGCTTCCTGGTACAGATTAACAAAGCCTCTGATGTGAACTTCAGGTCTTCGCCTTTCCAGTGCATAGAGACAGCCCTTTTGCACTTTTCAACCTGACTACAGGCAGCTATTTTAATCTTACCTCTATGTACATATGTATGTATGTATGTATGTATGTATGTATATATCTCTGTTCCACTAGTGAACCCTCACTGATACAGAAACACTCCTTCCCATTCAGTTTATTAAAGAATTTAAAGAATATTGGTATTATAACCTCATTGAAGGTCTTCTTAAATTCAGTAGCGAATCCATCAGCTCCTGGGCTTTTCTTACTTGGTAGGTTTTTTTATTACTGTCTCAATTTCATTGACTGTTATATTGGATTGTTCAGAATTTTTATGTCTTCTTGGTTTAGTTTTGGTAATTCAAAAGCATCTAGAAATCTTCCCATTTCTTTCACATTTTCCCAATTTGTTGGAGTACAGTTTTTCATAGTAGTTATTAGCAAAG
This sequence comes from Dinomys branickii, assembly GCA_004027595.1. Taxonomy (NCBI): domain Eukaryota; kingdom Metazoa; phylum Chordata; class Mammalia; order Rodentia; family Dinomyidae; genus Dinomys; species Dinomys branickii. The sequence continues at coordinate 8,627 of PVLD010014888.1, forward strand.
TTCTGGATTTCAGAGATGTTTATTGTGATTTTACCTTTTTCATTTCTCAATGAATTCATGTGAATATTTTCTTCTTTTGGTAAGTTTGGATTAGGGTTTATATACTTTATTTCTTCTCTCAAAGAACTAGTTCTTTGATGCATTACTTCTTTGTATTGTATTTTGGTCTCAGTTTCATTAATTTCTGCTCTGAGTTTTATTATTTTATTTTATTTTATTTTTTGTCTTTTTGAGAAAGGGTCTCCCTATGCAGTTCAGGCTGGCCTTGAGTTCACTTTGTAGCCCAGGTTGGTCTCGAACTCGCAATGATTCTCCTGCCTCAGCCTCCCGAGTGCTGGGATTACAGGTGTGTGCCACCACACCTGGCCTGCTCTGAGTTTTATGATTTCCCTTCTTAAACTAGATTTATTTTGGGCTATTGTTGTTTTTCAAGTATCTTCAAGTTGCTCATTAGGTTATTTATTTTGGGCTAACTCTGCTTTTCTAATGTGGGCATTGACTATAATAAACTTCCCCCTTAAGACTGCTTTCATTGACTATGTATTTTTAATACAAACAAGAAATCCACCACTTGGTATCTAGAGGTAGGAGGAAAATTTGTTAACTGACTAACAGTATCTATTAAAAAATAGTTAACATAATCCTTATGAAGAAACATTATTAGCATTTGCTTTGCATTTTTTATTAGCTCCAATTATATCGGGTAATATAGTGGAAATCCTAGTCAGTACAACAGAAAGAAATGTAAGGTATAATGATAGGAAAGGAAAAAGAAACTGTTATTTACCATTGTTATAACTATCTACCTGGCTAGGAGATCAATATTTTAAAAAGTGAAATACATTTGCATATACTAGAAATGACTACCTAAAAAGCATATTTAAACAAATATTATTACATAAGTATCAAGTGTCACATATCTAGGAATAAGCCAACAAAGGATACCCAAAGCTCCAACAAACAAAATTTTAAAACTTTAAGAGACATAAAAGAAGATGAGATTAAATGCCTAAAACCATAAAAGAGTTCAAGCCAGGCTGAACTACATGGTGAGACTCTCTTTTTAAAAAACAAAAAAGATCTTCATGCTTGGGAAGATTAATATGGTAAAGATATAAATTTTTTCCAGCGCATTTCTAATAAAAAATACCAACTTAAACATCTGTAATCACAACACTCTGGGAGGTGGAAGCAGGAAGATTGGGAGTTCAAACGCAGCCTGGGCGACTTAGTGATTCAGCAAGACCCATCTCAAGATAAAGAAGTTTTTAAAAGGCTGAGGATTAGCTCAGTGTGAAGGTTCTAGGTTTAATCACTAGTACTAGGGGGTGGGGTGAGGTGGGAAGCATGATGTTGTACCCTTGTAATTCCAGCCCTTGGGAGGATGAGGCAGAAGGATCACTGTTAGCTCAAGACCAGCCTGGCCTATGTAGTGAGTTCATGGGCAGCCTGGACTACATAGTGAGACCCTGTCTTAATAAACAAAACCAGAAACAGAACAAAACAAAAGGAAGCTGAACCAGTGAAGACAGTGTGACAACACGGCACTGGCTGGTGAATGCGGCTGGGCCTGCAGAGAAACTGACTCACGAAGCACAGAGCTCCAGTGACGCTCAGCGTGGCTTTGTTGTTATCGATGTTCTTTATCGTCTTCAGATCTCTCCTTCTTAACTTGCTAAATTTTTATCATAGATAAATATTGTATTTACTTCACCAAATACTTTAAAGGTCTTCTTTTCTAGTATTTGATTAACAATCACTTAAGAATTATGAATATAAACCTGGTGCGGTGTCACACACCTGTAATCCCAGCACTCTGGTAGCTGAGACAGGAAAACAGGAAATTGAAGACCAGTGTAGATTATAACAAGACCCTGTCTCAAAAAAATTATCACATGAATGTAAGTTGCAAGTGTAAGAGACAGAAGGAGTGAATAACTGAGGTCTTTAAAAACTTACATGGAAATATTAAAAACTAAAGAGTTAAAATTAAAACTTTAATACATCAACTAAAAACACAGTGGACACAAATTTGTGAATCAGAAAACCAGGTTGAGTAACAGCCCATGAAAGCATCAGAAAGAGATAAAGAGATTGAAAAATATGAAGTAAAAAGACATAGAGACTCAAAGTAGAAGTGAAATTGTTGTTAATGCCTGCAGGGTTAGAGGGTCAGTTACAGAGAGCAAATAAGGAGTCAGCTTTATTGTCAATGACTGCTGTGCTCAGCAGGCATGCCAGGAAGGTAGAATCAAAAAGATTAAAGTAGTTAACTTAGCTGCCAACCTGGCTCCCTAAGACAGAACAACAGCCTACCCTGCTTTAAAATAAGCTTGGGGTTTCCTCCAATGATGAGGGGTAAGGACATGCATAGATAGTCACTAAATTAACCTAAAATTGTTTTCCTTTACTAACATATTGAGAATTAAACCTTGTGACAAAGTGCTAAGAGGATAACAAGACATGTTACATGAAGAAGTATGAGGAGCACAGGTGTAACAGGATCTCCACCTCTACATGTGATGGCATCAAGACTGGGCCCAGCAGGATTTGGTAATTTATGTATTTAATCTCAGCACCCTGAGCTGCTGAGGCAGGAGGATCACAAGCTTGAGCCCAGCCTGGGCAAATTTGTGACCTGGTGAGACCCTGCCTCAAAAATTTAAAAAATAAATAGAAAGAGCTGAGGATGTAGCTCATTATGAGGCCCTGAGTTCAATCCCCAGTACCACCAAAAAAATAAGATAGAAGAATGAGAGAGAGAGAGAGAGAGAGAGAGAGAGAGAGAGAGAGAGAGAGAGAGAGAGACACGGGGTGCCTGCCTGCCTTTGTTAGGAGCACTACAAAACTAACCCTTTCTGACTTCTTTTTGAAGCAGGTTGAAATTTTCCCCCTCCCACTGGCTGTCACTTCTGTGCTTGAACATAAGAGTAAAGGAGGCTCATTCGTGTATTACTGTGTCTCTGGTTGTTCTGGTGGAGAACAAGAGCCACACACAGAGTTGTGACAGATGTGACAACTTACAGACTCCTAAAAAAAGAGAAAAAAATGACAAGGGGATGGAAATATGCCAGGAATGACTATGGATTCACTAGTTTTAAAGACAAAAGACTTCAGATCAAAAGGGCTGGTAGAGTGCTGAAAGTACGGATATAGATATATAATCACAGAAAGATGGCTTGCAATTTCAGAAAATCAAAGACAGAGGGAAGTTCTAAAAGCTTTCAGGGAGAAATTGCAGGTCACCTACCAAGTAAGAGGATAGACTGCCAGTGACAATCGGGAAAGTCGCACTGAAGTTGCAAGTATTACTGTTGCATGAAAGAATAGAAATAAATACAAGATAACTATGTAAAAATGTTGGAAATAAAGTGTTATGGTTTGTGTCTGAATGTGCCCCCCAAAGCATCATGCAGTCATGGGGCCAGCTTCTAGATTTATGACTGATTCATGGTCCAGTGTTAGAATGATGGGTGTGAATGCTACACCTGCCCTGGGGCGGGTAGTTTGCATACAATGTAAGGGAGGGAAAGAGATGGGCCGTGTAATTAGTTGTTTTCCTTTACTTTGCTGGTAAACTGGCCTCACTGGGCCTACGAAGCAGTGTCTGGTTTGGACTTTTTGAAACAGAAGCTCACTATATAGTCCAGGCTGCCTTTGAACTTACTGTGTAGGCCAGGCTGACCTCCAACTCACACTGATCCTCTTGCCACAGCCACCTGAGTGGTAAGATTCTAGGTGTGCATCACCACACCCAGCTTGTTTTGTTGTGTGCTAAGAGGAGGTCTCTCTGTGTTGCCTAGGCTGGCTGTGGACTTCTGCACTCACGTGATCTCCCTGCCTCATTCTCATGAGCAGCTTAAACTACAGGTACAACCCAAAGTGGATTTTAGAAGGAAATGTTGGAAAAGATGTTAATAGCGAAGCAGAACTTAAAAAGCCAAGTTTCCCTCTCCCTACTGCTGCTGTTCTTTTTTCTAATATAGATAAAAGCACTAACTTTGTCCCTCTACGTAAAGTTTTATAACCTCCTATTCTTATAACCTCCCTCTGCCTCAGTTTTAATATTGAATTTGGGGAGATAAGTAGCTGTGGAGGGGAAAGCAGAAAGATTAACCATCACCTACGGTGGTGAACATCTGCCATACTGTTGCTTCTTACCCACAAGGGTTAGTTCCTGGGCCACTGAGGACACCAAACTTTTCAGGCATTTGAGTTTCTTAGAGAAAATGATGTCTGATATGCACACAGTACAGGCACATCCTCCCAAATAGTAGAAATCATCACTACATTACCTATAACACCCAATCCAGTGTACATGTGATAGGTTTCCTGCCCAAGTCCTCATGGCAACAGTCCAATGCTGAGTTATAATGGTGCCTAGCTCCTTCTTCCCAGAGACCCCTGCAGTTTCTTCTTCTCAGCTGCCTCTGCCAAAGCCCACGCAGGCCAACAATGATCCAATCCCCCGTCAGCAAGTTATGCTGAGCAGCCTAGGTCAGCTACCCTGTGCCCCCTACCCTCGGAGTGCATTGAGACGAGTCTGAGAACAATAAACTCCCAAACAGCCAAATGAGAATTTAGCAGCACTTTTAATAGTTGAGCCCAACGGCCCCCACTCACGTCTCTGTTTCAAGGCTGAGAAGTGAGAGCCCCGAGCCCATTGTATGCAGGGCTTATAAAGACAAAAACCACAATAAACACACAGGTGTAGCAGGGACGGTATGCTTGGGTAACTGTCCTCTTTCTGGCAGGGATGGGCAGTGTTCTTTGAATTCTTTCTGAGAAAGAACAAGGAACCTTTGAACAATAATTATGTTACTGTACATGATTTTAGCTGTTTGAGGTGAATCGGGGGTCAAGCATGGGGTCAGTCTAGCAAGCAGCAGGGTACTTGGGCCATTACATTCCCCACTGGTTTTTGTAAATGAATCAAATCATAGATTCATCAGCTATATTCTCATTGGGGAGGTTTTCGTACCCAGTTTGGAGTATCATCAGTTTGATAGATTGAATCCTCCGCTGAATATATTTTAGCAAACACTTTATAATGCAGGGACCAACCGTAATCGCTATAAGTAATAGCGTTAGTGGTCCAGCTAAAGCTGTTATGAGGGTGGTTAGCCATGGGGAGGTCGAAAACAAAGTTTGAAACCAATTTTGTTTTTGTCTCCTCTGCTCATCTCTGTCTTGTAGTCTCTTTCTTAGTTGGCTCAAACTTTTTCGGATTACTCCGGAATGGTTGGTATAGAAACAACAAGTTTCTCCTAGGGCGAGACATAATCCCACTGTTTTAGAAAAAGTAGGTCTAACCCTCTTTTTTTTGTAAAACCATCTCAGCAATGACCTGAGTGACTCCTCTAGCTTATTGACTGTTTTAAGGTGGCTAAATCTTGGTCTGTCTGTTGACTTAGCTCTTTATAGTTTTGATCAGAAGTAACCAGAGTGGCTGTCCCCAATGTAGCTGATCCAGCCATGCCTATGCCCAGTCATGCTGGTGTAAGGACAGGGTTTGCTCTCTTGACTCTAAGCAACCAGTCAGGGCCAAATGCTGTCTACTTCCCTCCCCAGAATAATAAAGCACTTGGGGGAAAATGTGACATAGGACACATAATTCTGGGGGTCTCTGTACAGCAACTTGATAAAATATACATGATGTTATGCCAGCAGCACAAGCAAACCAGGCTCCGTGAGGAGCCTCTAAGTGCAGGCTGGGGGAGTAAGTTTGATTTACAATATCAATTACATTGGTATAAATATTAGCATAGGGAGATTTTGACAAATCATAAGTTTTAGTCTTAACACAAGTGCCTTTTTTTGGAAATCACCGAGGGTCAGAACAGGTTTTTGTAATAGTCCACTTAGCTGTGTCTTCTGGTTCCACAGGAACAGTCTTGACATGAGAATGGTGAATCTAGTGACTCTTATTGGTGACTGTGACAGCTGTTGGTGTGCCCAAGCTCCAGACTGAGCCGCCAAGGTGTCGCTGGGCTTTTTAGGAACCACTTGATGTTCTCTGAAAAGATGATGAGTGGACTGGAGGAAAGACTGAAGGGCCTGTAGGGACTTAATAAGTTCTCCGTTAGTCATCATAATGGAGACAAGAAAACAGGGGAGGGGGTCGCCCAAACAAGGCCCCAAAGGGAGTGATTCCCAGGATTAAGGGAGTACATTGCGCACGCAGAAGGGCAAAAGGAAGGAGACTTACCCAGTTTTCGCCAGACTCGAAAGCCATTTTAGTAATGATTTCCTTTATAGTTTTGTTCATTTTTTCTACTTGTCCCGAACTTTGAGGTCGGTACGCACAATGTAATTTCCAATTAATCTCCAAAGCTGTAGCTAGATTTTGGGTCACCTGAGCTATGAAAGCCAGGCCATTGTCAGACCCCAGAAATAAGGGCAGGCCAAATCTGGGCACTATCTCATATAGAAGCTTTTTGGCCACAATAAGAGCAGACTCAGTCCAGGTAGGAAAAGCTTCTGTCCAGCCAGTGAAGAAGGTGTCTATGAAAACTAGGAGGTATCTGTCTAATCCTATCTCAGTAAATTCCAATTTTTAGTGGTCTCCGGGGTGCAGTCTTTCTTGTCAGACTCACGAGTCTTGGGGTGCCTGCTTGGGGTTCACTCGGATGCACTGTGGGCATTTGAGGCTAGAAGCCTTCGTCAGCTGTGACAGTTTGGAGATAAAATATCGGTCTCAAAAATGTTCTGCCAGTTTGGTGCCCCCCAAGTATGTGGCACGGTGAGTCTCTTGGACGAAGTGAGGTCCAAGTGCCTCTGGGATAAGAATCCTCTTATCCAAGAGCATGAGCCAGTTTTCTGGAGGGGAAGGTTTTGGCTTTAACTGTTGCGCTAGCCTCAAGTCGGAATCTGTGTATGACAACTTAGGCAAGAGCGGAGGAGGAAGCACAGGAAGGAGCTTTTCTGTTATTGGCCCCACTGGTTTTAGGGCAATAGCTCTTGCCGTTTGGTCAGCAAAGGCATTTCCTCTGGCAATAGGGGAATCTTCTTTTTGATGTCCCCGACAGTGTATGATTGCCACCTTTTTGGGGAGCCAGACAGCAGCTAGAAGATCTAAGATCTCGGGGGCATTTTTGATTTTATTTCCCCCTGTAGTTAAAGAGTCCTCTTTCCTGATAAATAGCTCCATGTACATGTACAGTTACAAAAGCGTATCGACTATCGATGTACACATTTATGATTTTATTAGATCCCCACCTTAAAGCTTGAGTCACAGCTATCAATTCAGCTCTTTGGGCAGAGGATCCAGACCCCAGTGCTTGGACCCATATTACCTCAGTCTCGGTGGTCACAGCGGCACCGTCACTCGGCTGCCTTGATGTAGGTAGCTGCTGCCATCAGGGAAAAGGGTGGCATCAGGGTTATCGAGGGGGACGTCTGTCAGGTCCTCTGAGGGGGACGTCTGTCAGGTCCTCTCGCAGGCTGGAGGTGGAGTCTATGATGTCTGCACAATTGTGTAGAGGCACTTGTGGGTCATCATCTGGCAGGAGGGTGGCTGGGTTTAAGGCTGTAGTGGACAGGAACTCAATATGATCAGGATCCAACAACAATGCCTGGTATTGGACAATGCGGGTATTTGATAGCCATCTATCTGGGGGGGAGACCGTAACAGAGTTTCGACTGCGTGCAGAGCCACAATCTGAAGCTTCTGTCCAAAAGTTAATTTGTTTGCCTCCTTGGTCAGGAGGGCCGTGGCTGCAATGGCCCGTAGGCAGTTTGGCCATCCAGAGGCAGTGGTGTCCAATCGCTTGGAGAGATAGGCCACAGGTCTCTTCCATGGGCCTAGACAGTGTGTCAGTACTCCCTTTGTAATGCCTCAACTCTCTGCCACATACAGTTGAAAGGGTTTAGTCAGGTCAGGCAGAGCCAGGGCTGGAGCACTCACCAGTGCTATTTTTAGCTTTTGAAAGGCTTGTTCTTCTGTCTCCATTCAGATTAGAGCCTCTGAGGGGTTTCCGCCTGTGGAGACATGTAGCAGTTGGGCCAATTTCCCAAATCTCAAGATCCACAATCGGCAGTAGCCTAAGATCCCTAGAAATTTTTTTTTTCTAGGGCAGTAAGAACCTTGGCCATTTTCTTGTTTAGTTTACGCGGGTCTTTTCTATTGTTAAAGACCTTTTGGGCCACTTTTACCAGCTGAGATAGTGGCATTCCCTTAAATCCTTTTAATCTTTATAACTTTTATAATATCTGGGGTCGACTGAGTAACAAACGCAAGGTTTAAGGCGTGTCAGTTCTCAGGTGCCTCCGGATCTATAGGAGTGTTCTAGGAGGCGCTCCAAGAAAGCAGACAGAGACTCGTCAGGTCTCACGCTTACCTCCGTAACTTCAGACAAATTGGTAGGCTTCCAGGCTGCTGCCTTAAAGGCAGCCAGAAGAGTCTGGCGACACTGATCAAGAGCCCCCTTACCTCGGTCATCATTTGGATCCCAGGAGGGGCGGGAGAGAGGGAACACGAACTTCAGTCGGTCGGTCGGGTCAGTGCTAGGGCTTCTGTCAGGTCCTAGGTCCAGTTTGCCACCCAGGGCTCAAATGCGTTCACGCTCTTCTGACGTGAAGAGAGTCTGGAGAAGCTGTTGGCAATCATCCCATGTCAGCTGGTGAGCGAAGAAAACAGTTTCTAGGAGAGAGATAAGCCCCTGGGGATTTTGGGAAAACGAGGGGTTCTGTTGTTTCCAGTTATAGAGGTCACTAGTTGAGAAAGGGACGTACACCATGAAGGGTCGGTGTCCCTCATTCCCGGGCGCAGTTTCTCACAAAGGGAGGAGGGGAGCCGGGGATGAGGGAGCAGAGGCGGTAGAATCTGGGCTAGATTCTGAGAACGGAAGTCCGCTTCGGGTGTGGGAGGGACCGAGGTGGGATGAGGAGTTGGGCTGAGTAGGAGAGGCAGGTCGAGGGGGTGAAAGGTAGGGAGGAGGTCGGGTCAGGAGAGGAGAGTCAGGAGGAGGGGGCAGGACTGGGGGAACCTTTTTGGGTGGCTGAGACTTAGCTACTGCGATGAATTCATTTTTGGGTTCAGTGGTTTATCCCCATTTCTCTGTATTATATTTGTTAAGCCAGGAAGGGGGGTCCTGGATTAAACCAATCCAGGCCTGAATGTAAACAATTTGGTCAGGGTGGCCTGGATTCCCGAAGATGACTTTTCAGACCTGCTGAGAAACAGACAAATGAAATGTGCCTTCCCTGGGCCAGGAAACGCCAAAAGAGGAGCATTCAAGTTCACAACATGTTTGCAGCTTCCCCGGGAAGACAGGTTCTCCAAATTCCTTTGCTCGTTGCCTGAAATCCTTAAAATGGTTTAAAACACATTGCAGAGGCGACATAGAAGCAGAAGCAGACTGACCCATTTTTAACACTTACAAACAAGACAGAGGACAAGGGAGATACGATAAGTCGATAAATTAATTCAAGTGCACTTGTCAAGCAAGAACAAGCCCTAGCCAACGTCTTGGTCTAGGGATGGTCCCTGGAGAGTCTAATGTTGCATCCAACCTCTCCAAGGACCCCCAAGAGGCACCCCAACAAGCAAGAAACAAGAACTAGTCTTACCGGTAAGTATCTGGACAGCGTTTACTGATCTTGCGTCCAGGGTAAATTTAGTGTCACTTTGAAACAAAGAGTTCCTCGCCTTCGAGGATTTATTGTCTCAAAGAGACGTTTGGGAGTCTAGAGACCCCAGAAGGGATCCCGGACAGACAAACCCCCAAATGAGACGGATCTGAGAACAATAAACTCCCAAACAGCCAAATTAGAATTTAGTAGTGCTTTTAATAGTTGAGCCCAACGGCCCCCACTCACGCCTCTGTTTCAAGGCTGAGAAGTGAGAGCCCCAAGCCCATTGTATGCAGGGCTTACAAGGACAAAAACCACAATGAACACACAGGTGTAGCAGGGACGGTATGCTTGGGTAACTGTCCTGTTTCTGGCAGGGACAGGCAATGTTCTTTGAATTCTTTCCGAGAAAGAACAAGGAACCTTTGAACAATAAGTATGTTACTGTGCGTGATTTTAGCTGTTTGAGGTGAATCGGGGGTCAAGCATGGGGTCAGTCTAGCAAGCAGCAGGGTACTTGGGCCATTACATGCATACAAGCTCCAACCCTGTCCTTTGTCTTCAGAGAGCCATCACAGCTGTCTGGGTGCTGACTCCCTCCGTGCCCGCATTGAACTTTCATCTCTTGCTGTTTATATCTCTCTCCTCCTCTGCTTCATGTTAGATTGAGTACCTAATTCTCACTCAATCACATGCTATACACGTAAGTTATTATACTGTACTGTTTAGGGAATAAAGACAAGACAGAAAGCATACATGTTCAGTACAGACACAATATTTTTCTGTATGTTTGAAATTGGGTTGGTTGCATGTGGGGATGCATGGTAAGCGCTCTGTGCATGCTTGGCAAGCACTCTGCTATTGAGTCACATCCCCATCCTGTCTTTTGCTCTGAAGTCTATTTTGTCTGATGTTAATATAGCCAGTCCAGAGTTCTTTTGATTAATATTTTAATAGATGCTTTTTAAAAACAAACTTTTACAGTTAATTAATTGGTTTGTTTTTGGCGCTGAGAATCAAACCGAGGGCCTCCCAAATGTTAAGCACATCCACTACCACTGAGCTGCCCACCCAGCTCAGGGAGTGTTTTTAACTTTTAGTATAGTGTTTTGTTTATAGAAAAATTGCGAAGAATACTTCTCTCCCACCTTCTCCACAGAGGTTATCTGTGTGGTGCATGTGAAGCCCCCATCTGAGTGACACAGCATATGGAAGGGTAGACAGGGGCCCTTGGGTCCATGGGCTGGAGGTGGCAGCTGCGACAGAGGCTACAGTAGAGGAGCTATCCTGAAAGGCACCAGAAACCCCATGTGCAGCACAGGCCGGTCCTCAGGGCAGGATCAGGGCCACCTCCCTGCACACCCTTTTGCTGGGTTTCTTTTGGATACTCCCCATGCTGCTTGGCAGAGGACCTCTACTCAGGGAGTTGGAAGAAGGGGTTCCAAGGAAAAGCAAGAAGTGAAGACAAGGTGAACCTCCCATTCTAACTGGAGTCAGGGACCACCACTTTGAAACTGTAGTCAGGATTTGGTGTGTCAGGCTCTGCATAAAAATTAACCAAGGAGGTGTGTGTGGCTAGGGCCTGGGGAAGCCTGAATGAGAATCTGAGTGTAGGGCTTAGGAATTTGTATCCAACAAGTGCCTCAGATTTGTTAACTTTATTCATAGTAGTATCCTGCCTTTTTCTTATTGGTACGTGTTTGTAGAACATAATGAGTACATTCATCGTGGGGAGCTGGTAAATGTACATGATATTTCTAAGTTCTTTTCATTTAACCCCTTTGTCTTGGTTACTTTTTTCTCGTTGCTGAGACAAAATACCTGATGCATAACATTAAGGAAGGAAAGGTTTATTTAGCTCAGTTTGTGGAAGTTTCAGTCCATACTTGGCTAGCTCCAAGGCAGAGCAGCAGAAGGCAACAGTTTATGCGATGAAAGATAGCGACACAACAAGAGCAAAAAGGGAGGAGCAGGGGCAAGCAACCTCTTTCCCTCCCTTACGTTGTATGCAAACTACCCGCCCCAGGGCGGGTGTAGTACTCACACCCATAATCCCAGCATTAGACCACGAATCAATCATGAACTCTAGATGCCTGCCCCATGACTGAATGAGGCTTTAGGGGGACATCCAGACACAAACCACACACCCTTCCTCTCTACTCTCTCCCCATATCTCCTGGATATCTACCTATATCTATGTCTATATCTATTTATCTCGTTTAATTCTAAGGTAAATAAGGGAATTTATAAAGTTACCTTAGGCTTTTCTTGGCTGTGACAGTTTTTTCAGAGCGTCCTTGTTTTTCATGACCTTGAAAGTTTTGAGTAGGACTCGTATAGCATGTCCCTAATTTTCATTTTTCTGACTCTTTTTCCTGGTTCAGTGGAGACTGTAGGATGTGGGAAAGAAGACCACAGAGGTGCTTTCTCTTCACACATCCATGGTGGAAACCATTCAGGGACTCCTCACTGTTGTTCTTCTTACACACCCCCTGGCAGAGGTCCTGTTTGTTAGGTTTCTGTACTGTGTAGTCCCTTTCCTTCTCCCTTTCTCCCTTTCTCCCTTTCTCCCTTTCTTCTTCCCTTCCTTCCTTCCTTCCTTCTTTCCTTCCTTCCTTTCTTTTTTTTTTTTTTTTGTCTTTTTGAGACAGGGCCTCCCTATGCAGTTCAGGCTGGCCTTGAGCTCACTTTATAGACCAGGCTGGTCTAAAACTCTCAATGATCCTCCTGCTTCAGCCTCCCAAGTGCTGGGATTACAGGCATGTACCACCACATCCAGAATCCTTCCTTCCTTCCTTCCTTCCTTCCTTCCTTCCTTCCTTCCTTCCTTCCTTCCTCCTTCCTTCCTTCTCTTTCTTTCTTTCTTTGTTTCTTTCTTTTCTTTCTTCTCTTTTTCTACTTTGTGTTACTTGGGATGAAATCCCAAGCCTTGCACATGCCATCAAGCCTCCACACCAAGCTACATTACCATCTCCACCTGGTTTTTCACTCCTTTCCTGTACTGTACCCTTGAAAGTAAGATAACTATGTGTTAGGGCTGATACATTGTGTCAACTTGAGAAGTTGGCTTGGCTAAGGGACTCAGCAGTTCTACACCCTGGGGTGAAAAGGACATGCCCTTCCTGCTCTAGGATGTGTTTTTGGTATTCAACCTGGGCCTGTGCAAGAGGAGGGCATGGATATTATGAGTGCTACCCGCCCCCTGGGTGGGGGTAACTTGCTTACAAAATAAGGGAGAAAAAGAGGCTTGCTCCCCCATTTTTTGCTCTTGCTGCATTTGCTGTCTTCTGCCACCTTGAAGTGTTGCCCCATGCCCCACCACCCTGCCTTGGATCCAGATGATTATAGCCTGAAACCTCCACAAACTGTGAACTAAATAAACATTTCATTCCTTAATTTTAGGGGTCAGGTACTTTGTCTCCACAATGAGAGAAAAGTAACTAAGACACTATGCTAGGGCATATTTTAGGAATAGAAAACTATGTTTCATCTCTGAGTGCAGTGCATCCATAAAAGCTGTTTTGAATTCTCCTGCACAAGATTTTTTTTAGTGCTACCTATGTATTATTTTATTAAACCATGTCTTTGTATTGGTATGAATTCATCATATTTGCTAACAATTCAGTGCTACATTATTTATTTTCTTGGTCATATTTTTGCAACTTTATTGGGAGCTATCTTAGTTGCTTCCTCATTCCTGGGACAAAATACCTGATATCCACAACTTAAAAGAAGAAAGGTTTATTTTAGCTCACAGTTTGTAGCTCATAGTGAACTGGCTTCAAGCCAGGACAGCATGGCAGAGGGGGATGGCTGGAGAGAAACAGTCCATGGCAGGGCCGACAAAACGCAGCCAACATTCTTTCTTTCCCTTTCAGGCTACAAGTCTATTGGTTGGTACCATTCATACTCAGAGTGTGCTTCCCTCTTCAGTAATTCCATCATCCATAACTATGCTAATCCAATGAGTGGACCAATCCAGTTATGGCATAGCTGTAATTCACAACCTCCCAAAAGACATGAGTACATCATGCTTTTGGGGGACATCTAGGTATAAACCATAATAGGAACACTTTCAGTTGGCTCTCGTGTCTCTATGATATAACTGTATCACTTTTTAAAAAAAAAACAATTTCCTTTTTTTCATTGCTTGATGCTTGGTTCATCCTTAGCATATCTTTCTTAACCCTTTTATGTTCATTCTATCTTGTTATATTTTAAGTGAATTTCTTGTAGACAGCATTATGGTTTGGTCACAATTTTGCTGGATTTATTCTCCTTGGGGGACTCAGGTTCCTGAGATCATAGGTCATGTCTTCCTTCAATTTGTGAAGTTTTCAGTCATTATTTAGTCAAGTATTTTTTTCAGTCCTACATTCTTTCTCTTCTCTTAAGCGTTAATTAGACCAGCTGTCGCTGTCCTACAAGTCCCACAGACTGTTCACTGAAGCAAGTTTTTAAATCTTATGAATATTTCGCTGAGATAGGACTTGCTATGTAGTACAGGCCAGTCTTGAACTCTTTATGTAGCCCAGGCTGATCCTCCTGCCTCGGAGGATCACTTATTTTTTATTGTGGTGAAAAAAACATAGAAAATGTGCCATCTTAATTATTTAAAAATATAACATGCAATAGTACTAAGAGCATTTACATTCTTAGCCAGATGTGGTGGTGCATGCCTATAACTCCAACTACTTAAGAGGCTGAAATAAGATTGCCATGAATTTGAGGCCAACCCAGGCTAATAGTAAGTTCAAGATCAGCCTTAACTACATAGTGGGACTCTGTCTCTAAACAAAACAAAACAAAACAGACATTTACATTCTTATGCAACTAGTGTCTAGATTAACTTTATCATCTTGCAGAACTGAAACTCTGCACCCCTTAAGCAATAATTCCCCAGTTCCTTCTCCAAGCAACCACCATTCTACTTTGTGCCCATGAATTTCACTACTCCAGGTACCTCACATAGTGGAACATTGTGTAATTGTCCTTCCATAACTGGCTTATTTTACTTCAAGGTTGATTCATGTTGTAGCATGTTACAGGATTTTCTTCTTTTAAAGGAGGAATAATATTCCATTCTGTGTATAGACTACACTTTATCTACTCCTCCATGAATGGACACTTGAGATTGACCATAATCCTGAAACTGAGTCTCACTCTGATCATGACCCCATTCTAACCTTGACTGTAACCTCATTTGACCTGGCATTTAACCTTGTCCATGAACTTGATCTTTACCTTCACACTGACTCCTGTTTGCTGATGCACACCCTGACACTGATCATGACCTTGACTATTAACTTGATCCTCACACTATCACTCGCCCTGACCTTGGCCCTGGCACCAAAACACCTTCCACATTGATCATGACCCTGAAGCATCAAAGCATGATCCAGAATGAGAGAGGCAGACATTTTTATCTGACTTTGACCCTCAACCTCACTCTGATCCTAGACTGAATCCCTAGCTTGACAATGACTATTATCACTCTAACCTTGAACTTGAATGAATTCTACACATACACTGAAACTAATCTGCGCTTTTACCTGGACTCTGATTCTAATATGGACTTTCATTATGACCTTAATTTTATCCTGACCCTAGGAATGACCTTGGATTGATATAGACATCAACTTGACATTGAAATTGAACCTGACATTCATCCTGACACTGTTTCTGCCTGTGATCATTACACTGACCCTGACCATGACCACTTCTTCATCCTAACATTGACCCTTAGGCAGAATATTTCACTGAGGCTTCACCCTTAAGCACCTTAATCCCATCAAGACCTTAAACTTGACTTTGAACTTGGCTTCTCAGCATGAAATTGAACTTTACCCTGAAAGCGACCCTCACCATTATGCTGACCCTCATCTGGAGGTTGATCACTGTCCTAATCCTGATCCATCTCAACCTTGAGCTCAGCCTTGAACCTGCCCTTGAACATTAGCCAGGCATTAACTTCCACCCTAACTTTGATCTTGGCCTATAGTGATAGACAAAATAATGTTAACCCCAAATATCACCACGTCCTAACCCATGAATATGTTACCTCATATGGTGCTGTGGGTGGGACATGGTTTGAATGTATCTCTTAGAGCTTCATGTTCTGGGGCTTGGTCCCCAGTCTGTCCATGTCAGATGGTAGAATCATTAAGAACTGGAGACTTGTGGAAAGTGGTTAGGTCACTGTGAGTGCAACTCTCAGGAGGGATTAATGTTGTTCATAAGGGACCCCTCTCAGTTCCTCTGAAAACAAGTTGTAACAGAGGAAGTCTGGCCCCCAAATCCCTCTGTTCACTGTCTTGCATGCAGTCTTTCCACATGTGCTCTCAGTAGAAGACACACAGGGCTACCAACCTTGGACTTTCAGCTCTGGGGGTGCAAATCATTATTAATTAACTTACTAGTTTATATTTGTAGTACATAATGATTACACTTATAATGGGGGAGCTGTACATGTACAAATTCTTTTTTGTCCCATCCCCTTCCCATCCATCCCTGTTCCCTCCAACTCTTGAACCCCTCCTCCTGTGAAAAAGTTCTAAAGTTGTATTTCCATCTTTTGCTTTGATTCTCTCTCTTTTTAATCCATTTTCTCTTCCTCTCCTTCCCCTTTTCTGTTTGAAAACGATCTATTATCTATCCTATTATCTGTCCTTTATTTTTCTTTATATTTTGAATTTCTCATATAAAAGAAACCATGTTATATTAAAGTTATGTGTCTGATTTATTTCACTTGATCATTGATTACCTAGTGCCCAAGCACCCCGGTGTCACTCCCATGTGACCAGTAATACTGGTCCTGATGCCATGGGGTATAGCCCCAGTCACTACAGTTAACATTTTTATTAGCCTGCTTGGCCATTCACATGAAGAACAGTCAGGTGGCAATCACAGCTTCTATTGAATTTGGAATTTGCTGTGACTCCTGAAAGAATCACCAACATTCACACTGCTAAGAATTAGGACACACAGTCACAGAGGGCCCAAGGATTCCCAAAAGTAAAGCAAATAATACACATGTGTCACTGGGTGTAATGAAAGGGGCTATACCTACACCTGCTGGTTCTCAGAATCACATATGCTAGGGACACTTGGCACTGTGAGTGTTTGGTTCTGAGCTCACATCTTGTCCAGATAGGAGGATTCTGTTCATGTCTTGCTGTGGTCTACCAGCCAGCAGCATGGCTGAGCTCCTGTTTATGACTCATTCATGTTATGGTACTGGGGACTGAATCCAAGGATCAGGTATCTACATTCCTAGGTCCTTCTCTTTCTTTCTTTTCCTTTTTTCTCTTCTCTTCTCTTCTCTTCTCTTCTCTTCTCTTCTCTTTCTCTCTCTCTCTCTCTGTCTCTCTCTCTCTCTCTCTCTCTCTGTCTCTCTCTCTGTCTCTCTCTCTTTCTATTTTGAGATAGGATCTCAGTAAGAATAGGCCAAGAGGCTTGTGATATAGGTAAGTGCCATAGTGCCTACCTGGCAAGCACAAGGTACTGAGTTCAATTCTGTTTGGCCCCACCCGAGACTCACTCAGCAGTTATGGCGATGGCTCAATGCCAAGACATAATGGCACCTAGCTCCCCTTTCCCAGAAACCCCTGTGGTTTCTCTTACCCAGCTGCCCTCGCCAAAACCCGCATGTGACAAAGATAATCCAATCCTTCCTTAGTATGACACCCCAAGCCACTTATGTCACCTAACCTGTGGCCCCTTCCCTTGGAGTGCATATAAGCTGCAACCCTGTTCTTTGTCTTCAGAGAGCCTGCACAGCTGTTCTGGTGCTGACTCCCTCCATGCCCGCGTTGAACTTTTATCTCTTCCAGTTTATATCTCTCTCCTCTGTGTCGTGTTAGACTGAGTACCTAATTCTCAATCAGATTCCTAGTACCAAAAAAAAAACCCCAAAAGAACAAGCCAAGAAATCTGAACTCATGCTATAAAACCTGTTCTCTTAGGAACTAGTCCAGTCCCATGAGAATTGATCTATTCCATCAATACACCATTAACCCACTCATAAGGGTGGATCTTCTACGACTTAATTGCTTTTCATGAGTCCCCACATCTTGAAGGTTCACCACCTCAACCTCATCGCCTTGGGAACCAAGATTCCAGCACATAAACCTTTAAGGGACAGACTCAAACCATATCTAAACAGTGGCACAGCCTTTGAGAGTGCCACAAGATGTATACAGTCAGATCAAGGCTCTCATTTTACGACAGAGCAAATATTGGCAATGGCCATTACAAAATGACAGCAGCAGGTATTAGAAAGACATAATGTCTTTTTTTCTTCTTTGTCCTTTTGAGACAGGGTCCTTCTACCAAGTTCAAGCTGGACTTGAGCTCGCTTTATAGCCCAGGCTGATTTCTAACTCACAACGATCCTCCTGCCTCAGCCTCCTGAGTGCTGGGATTACAGGTTTGTGCCACCATACCCAGCTACAAAGACATAATGCCTTTTAAACCAAGAACTATTGATAGAACATGAAAAACTGCATTCCCCTAAGTCATCCCAAATCCTTCCACAGTCCTAGTTGTAATAATCCACCCCACACCATGGCACAGCTATACCATATTTAAATTCACAAATGAGGGACACACCACACACTCTGTGACTTCTAATGATGTGCACAAATTAAAGTTTCTGTGGATATGGGAGGCCCAACATTGCTGCTGATGTCCAACACACCATTGGACATTTTCAACATTTCCTTCTCCCTCACATGAAAGTCAGAGCCTGAACACTTGCCCTCAGAACACTCACCCTTGGCCCTGATATGCACCAGGCTCTTCAGCCCAGCCCAGGTCACTGGCCAGCACCAGCCAAGCACATTGTGCACCACTGCTAGGCAGAAGAACACCAGTGGGTCGCAATCCTCGGGAGATGTCAGGTCTGCTTCTGGCTATGGATGAGAGGCGGTGTTAACTCTTACTGTGTTGTTGTGCCCCTTTCTTATCTAGTAAGTTCTCCACCTTACTGTTGTGAACTACACACCCATTGTGTGGCTCCCTGAACCTGTTTACCTGAACTGTACTGCTAAGGACAGCATGCTGTACAACACCCGCAGGGACACACAACAGGGATCACATAGGGGCAGTGTGGGTTACCTGGGTTGGTCCATCAGCACGAAGGCTGTCACTCCTCCCTGGTCTCTGCCACTGCCACTGGCACAACACAGGGCCATACTCTACAGACCATTGTGATTCATGGGTGCCTTGTAAGGCCAAAGGGCAGATATTCACTTCAACTCTGATTAGATTCACTATGATTCAATAGCACCATTAAAGAAGTGGACCAATGGGGCACAGTCTTAGTTACTTTCTTATCACTGAGGTCAAATACCTGACACCCTTGACTTACAGAAGGAGAGTTTATCCTTGCTTGTGTTTTCAGCCCATGGTCTGTCGTTCCAAAACAGAAATGGCATGGAGGAAAGGCCTGGACCAAGGACAGCTGCTCAATCCAGGGCAGCCAGGAAGCAGCTAGAAAGCAGGAAGAGGCTGGGCAGGGTCAAGCCCAAGAACCTGCCTCTGCCAACCAGACCCCACCCCCTAGGAGCACAGTGAGCTTCGAACTCTCTAGTGGATTAACCCGTTGATGAGTAGTGTCCATGTGACCCGGTTATAATAGAGAGCTATGATAGGTAGAAATGAATAGGCACCAACAGAGGGACTGGGCCCCATGGGAGTCAGTGCAAAAGGAAAGAAAGATGCACCAAGACTGTGGCTGGAGGTGAATCTGAAGAAAACCAGGCCTGAAGCTAGGCCGCCCTAGAGATATACAGCAGCTTGTGATTATACTGTAATTAGCACCACCTGATCCAGTGGGCACCATAGGCATCAGACACAGAGGAGGATGACCAGAACATCTGGACCCACATACCCATCCCTTTCAAGGAATGCTTTTGTTCTTTTTATATACCCTTGCTATGTGACTTGTTTCTATATTGGACCAATATTAGGTGAGCAACTATACCTGTGATCCTATAGGTTGATGGCAGTCTGGCCCAAGTTGTACCCATGCTATAATTTTGCTGCATAAAATACCCTTGACAAAGAGCCTCAGCATCTGCCCACTTAGGGCTCCTCCTGGAACTCCAGGAGCTGTTCTTCTTCTCCTTACTTCCAGATAACTCCTAACTTATTCATGTGGTTTGTGGTTTCATTTCTCTGTGTAATCCCATGAACTTGGCACATCTGACATTTAATGGATTGTGAATCATTTTTTTGATGTTATGGCCTGTATATAGGTGTTCTCCCAAAGACTGATGCATTCATAGTGGGGCCTTTGGGGGTGGCTGGATCATGGGTGTGTGATGCTGGGTTAGGGTGTGTGAATATGGATTAGGGTGTGTGGCTGCTAAATTAGTCCACTGACTGATTTAGCATAGATCTGTGTATGGATATGGGCAAGGTCCACCCTGAGTGTGGGTGACACAAACCAATGGCATGTAGCCTAGATGGGATAAAAGGGAAGGAAGGATTGCTGTTGTTTTTGTTGCTGCTGCTGCTGCTTTCTGCCTGCCATTCCATGGACTGTTCTCTGGGATGCCCCTGTACCATATTGCCCTGCCTGGGAGCCAACTGATTATCTACTGAAACCTCTACAAACTATGAACCAAAGAAACTTTTCTTTCTTAACTTGTGGGTCAGATACTTTTTCTCAGTAATAAGAAAAGTAACCATGACACCCTATAAGGCAGTCGCCTTCCAAGAGCCCCACGTCTGAATAGATGAGGCTTTGGGGAAACATTTTTAATCTAAACCACATCAAGCACTATTTATTAAGTTTCATTTAAGGAATGTCTAGAGGCAGTTATGCACATAATGTTATAAGGTAGGGTAAATGTCCTT
Organism: Dinomys branickii; assembly: GCA_004027595.1. NCBI lineage: Eukaryota > Metazoa > Chordata > Mammalia > Rodentia > Dinomyidae > Dinomys > Dinomys branickii. The sequence goes on from PVLD010014888.1 coordinate 29,063, forward strand.
GGTACAGTTAAAAATACTAGAGTCAACATCAACAAATATTGGGGGATTACAGAAATAAAATTATAGTTTTTACTAACCCATGAGATGATGATAAATCATACCACCAGTGCACATGCTTATAACTACTGCCCTCTTTCTTACTGATTACAGTAATCTATTGCCTCCTCTAGGGTAAGCTCCATTTTTTCAGGAAGAAAGAAATACATTAACTGAGGGAGCAAGGGCCCATCCCATATACCTCCTGTTGTTGCTGGTAGTCAACATATACATGGCAGGCTATGCATGTGCAATAATTGAACCTGGGATAGGGCATGTATAAGAAGTAAGTGGTTACAGTGAGCTTAGGAATTCTCTCAAATTGAGCCCTCCACATTTCCTGTAGCAAGGTTTGTATAACACTCTATGGAAGCAGGCTTGACAGCAATTGAAATACTGCCCATGGAAAATAATCACAGCTGTTCAGTGTGCATAGCAAAGACAAATCTTATGAACAGCGTGTTTCATCAGATTGATGGATTAATCCACTGGCATCTGTGCGGGAGTTTCTTTAGCCTACTTATAGCTATTAGAAAATTTGCTGGTCCTACCAATACAACCATTAACAAAGACTAGGTAAATATTTGATGACAACTGCCATCCAATGTTACACTTCTGGGGGCTTCTTTAAAAACATATACATCCTACTGAGAATGGTGGTGCATGTCTGTAATCCCAGCACTTGGGAGGCTGAGGCAGGAAGATCATAAACTGGAGGGCAGCCTCGGCTACAAAGTAAGTTGTAGGCTCACTTGGACTATAGAGTGAGGCCCTGTCTCAAAAAGCAAACCAAAACAAAAGCGAAAACAAAAACCAACAATGTAAAGACTCTGCCTTAGAGAAGATAGAAACATAATGAAAAGACCAGGGTGAAGTTAACTCAAGAGGAAATTTGCTGTGTGGTCACACCACTACCTCTCAGGGGCACTCCTGATGCTATTAAAGCTATTGAGACCACTTTGAAAAGGTTCCCTTGAATAGAGGCAATGCAGCAGAGAGTCACACAGTGAAACTCAGCCATGCTTCACTGCCACAAGTGGACAGAAACAGGCTAATGTATTTCTGTGATTTGGATCTTAAATGTTTCCTAGAGCTCATGTGTCAGAGGCTTGGATCCCCCATGCAACTGTGTTGAGAGGTAGGGCTTTTGGAAAATGATGGATCATCAGGACTTAGACTGCATTAATGGATTAATCAACTGATGGGTTCATACCTGAAAGGAGTATTGTAAACCATTGGAGCCACACTGGAGGAGGTTGCTCATTCGGGGCACGCTCTGTTTCAGACCCTTCCATGCTCTCTGCCTCCTGTCCACCACGAAACAAGCTGATTTGCTTCAACATGTGCGCCCCAACATGCTGTTCTACCTTACCACAGTGCCAAGAGCAAGACAGAAAAACGACCACCAACTAAAGCCTCTGGAGCTGTGAGACAAAACAAATCAATCCAACTTTATGTTGATTTTCTCAGATATTTTCTCACAGTGGTGGAAAGCCACCACAGAGTAGTACCTTTAATGGCTATCTTTAAAATAACTTGTCCCACCAATGAGGATCCCATGTGAGAGTACCTCATAGTTCTGGATCCAGTATAAGGAGTGGCCAACTTAATGCTCCTGCAAATTAACAAAAGCACCTGTAAAACCTCTCTCATGCCCGTGGAAACACATCAGTGCTACTAACCACTGGCAATAAGCAGGAAACTTAGTGACTAGTGCACATCAATCTCAGTAAGAAGGGCCATATACCTGCTCTCTACACCATTCCTGCTTATAGCCTCACACACAACACGAACCCATACAAACCTATCTGCATGCTGAGTTCAATTCCAGCAACCTGGTCTTAGTACACACAGCATAATACATCTCTCCTGGCCATATTTTCCCATAAGCTTCCTTTCCTAAGAGATTATTCCTCTAACCATATATACCTAACAATATTATTGACATACAAAAATTTTGTGTGAGGCTCACCTTATGCAATACATGGGCAACGGTAGTTTAAGCCCTTATCTAAGTGTACTGACCCAGTATTGAGTGTGAAGTAGATAAACTACAAGCTTTTTTTTTAAAAAAACAAACTATAACATTATATTCAGAATGCTTGGAAATACACTAACCCATACAAGTTTTTCTGCACAGGAACACAGGGAAGATAAGGAGCAAGGAGATTCCAGTAGACTGAAAGAGTATCAAAGGGCTTCCACGAGATTCATGCTATCCACCCAAGGACGGCATTGCTTGCACTTGAGTTTGGGCTAAAATTACCCTGGAATTTTACTTAGCAACAGATCCCCCCAAGTACTTGCCCAGAAGGGTGCACTAGCTACAACTCTCAAATGCTAAGGAGAGTTGTTCTGGTAGTCTCCTGGTATTAATAGCCACAGGATCACTGATTGGAGGCAGGCAGGGGAAGCAGGAATCACATGTGTGAAGTCCCCCACCTCTGAATGAGAGAAGTTTTAGGAACATTTTAGATTTAAACTATAATAAGAGTGGGTCTAGGTGTGACCCAGGAGGATATATTTTGGTATCTGGGTTTTCCCTTCTCTCCCTGCTTCCTGGCTGACATGAATTGAATGCTTTTTGTCTGCCATGATCCTCTGTATGATATCCTCTGAAACATGAACCAAAATAAACCTCTCCTCCTTAGGTTGGGGGTGCTGGGTATTTTGTCCCAGTGATAAGAAAGTGACAAATACAACCTGTATCTGTGTTTATGTATATCTCTATTGATCTATATCCTAAAATCATTTTTGGGAAGACAGACTTTTGTTGCTAGTGGTTAAGATCTAGTGAATCAGAATATCATATCTGAGATCCAAAAGTAATGATTCACACTATGAATTCTCAGACTTCCCACAGATCTATTAGTCTAGAAACTCTACTTGTCTATTCCCAGAAATAACTGCCACCACAGCAACAGCACACAGTGTGATCCTATCATGTGTTATATGTTTTGCTGAGAGATTTATATGTGATATCATAGGAGTATGTCAAAGTAAGTTTTTGACTTAACTATCATTCTCATTTATAATTGGGAAACCTTAACAACTATATATAAATGTTATGTGTATTTTAGGTAATTTGCTGATTAGGCAACTTGCCAGTTTGACTTGGAATCCATACCTACTTGACTGCAGATCATAAACAAGTAATAAAGTCACGGAATTTAATTCCAAGGACTTGCATGAGCTGCATTTGCTTTGCAAGTCATCATGAGAGGCTACTAAAAATATATCATGCTTGAGTAACAGGAGAGCAATAGATGCTTTTTTTTTGGTACTGGGAATTAACCTCAGGCTTGCCAGGCAAGTGCTTATGCCACTGTCTTGGTTACTTTTCTCTCATTGCTGAGACAAAATACCCAACACCCAAAATGAAGGAAGGAAAGGTTTATTTAGCTTACAGTTTGTGGAGGTCTCAGTCCATACTTGGCTGATTCTGAGGCAGAGTGGCACATGGCAGAGGGCAAACATTCATGGCAGCAGAGCACAGCAAAACCAGAAGAGCAAAAGTGAGGAATGGCAGCAAAGCAGCCTCTTTTTCTCCCTTGTAAACAGCCTATGCCCAGGGGGCGTGTAGCTCTCACACAGTCTCCGTGCCCTCCTCTTCCACAGGCTCAGGATGTGTACAAAGTAAGCACCTTGGCTTCCTGCTGAGTCACTCAGACAAACCTCTAGTCTCCCCAAGTTAACACAATGCATAAACCATAACAGCCACTGAGCTATGTCCCCACCCTAATAAATACTTTCTGAGTTGGCATTTTGAGATGAACTACTTACCTACCATGGCACTATACTTGTAGATCTCTTTTCTTTGATTAAAGGTGATACATTTTTTGTCTTTAGGGTTTATCAACCAGCAGTTTGTATTTGATGCTATAATTAATGCTGATTTTATTACTATAACCAAAGTGACACATCTGTTGCTATTAATTGCTTTTCTTGTGATGCCAATATCTGAATTGCCTTGAGGTCATTAATAATACTGTGACCCATTTCTGGAGAACTACTGGACCAAATACACTGCAACTTCCCATGATACATAAACAGAGATGGTTGGATCCTGTGGCAGAAGCAAACACCAATAGCCATACCCAAAGAATAACACTGAAAAGTAGACATTAACAAGGTCTCTACACTGGAAAGGAAGCTTTTCACTACAATCCATCTGTAAACCTCAACACAAAAACAAAAACAAAAACAAACGAATCATAGAAACATAAGATAAGCCAAAGAAATGCATCCCCAAAGTACCAACTCACCCAAAGCTGATCCATGGGCCATTAAAGGGAGGACACCAAAAGCCACATACCCGAACACTAGAAATCATATCAGGTGTTATAAGGGAGCAGATCAGTAAGGGATTTGGGAAGATTGTAGAAGATATAAGTAAACAGATATTGGGTGAAGTAAAATGATCAATGAGTCTACAGAAGATACTGGTAAAAAGTTAGCAGAGCTGAACAAAGTGATACAAAATATGTATGACCAGTATAGAAAAGAATTAGAGTCCATAAAAGGCTCCAAATAGAAATTCAGGAGATTAAAAGTTCTATCAAAAGTATGGGTAGCAGAAGTGACCAGTGTGAGGACAGAGTGTCAGAACTAGAAGACAGGGCTGTAATTGGTGACCAGTTAATGAGAGATAGCTGGAAAACAAGAGTACTGGGTGTGGTAGCACACGCTATAATCCCAGTACTCAAGAGGCTGAAGCAAGAGAATTGCCATGGATTTGAGGCTAGCCTGGACTACATAGTAAGTTCAAGGCCAGCCTGAACTACATGGTGAGTCCCTGTCTCCAAAAATAAAAATAAGACTAATCTAAGATTAACTGGAATTAGTGAAAAATCAGAAGATAGCACAAACAGCATGAAAACCCTATTTGCTGAAGTAATAGAAAAAAACTGTACAAGACCAGTGCTCTAACCCCTGACCTATAGGGCCTCATAGAAAAAAACTATAAATCCTTAGCCAATGTAATAATAAAAAGAAAAGCCACATATTAATAAAATTTAAAAAGAAAAAGGTGAAATCACAACTAACACTGCTAAAATGAAAAGGATTATTAACAAATACTTTGCAAACCTGTACACCAAGAAATTGGAGAAATTAGAAAAAATGGACAGATTCCTACATACATCTGAATTATCAAAACTTAACGAAGAAGATTTAAAAACCTTGAATAATCCAATAACAGGCAATGATATTGAAGTAGCAGGAAAAAAACTTACCAACTAAGAAAATCCCAGCCCTGGATGAATTTAATGTTGAGGTATAAAAAACTTGAAGGAAGATCTAACACCAATATCCCTTAAGCTCTTTCCTGAAATTGAAAGGAAAGGAATACTCCCAAAATCATTCCTGGAAACTGCCTTAATCTGGTTCTGAAACCAATGAGTCTACAGAAGACACTGGTAAAAAGTTAGCAGAACTAAACAAAATGATAGCGTAGAAGCAAACAGAGATCCAACCAGAAAAGAGAACTAGAGACTAATCTCTTTAATATTCATAAATGCAAAAACCCTTCACAAGATATTGGCAAACAGAATGTAACAAATCATCAAAAAGATCATACATCATGATGAAATAGGCTTCATCTCAGGGATGCAAGGATTCAAAATACACAAATCAACAAATTAATGCATCACATGAACAGAAGCAAAAATAAACACAACAAAAGTCACATGGTCACCTTAATAGATACATCAAAAGCCTTTGACAAAGTACAGCATCTTTCATGATAAAGCACTGAAGGAAATAGGTATAGAATGACCTTTCCAAAAAAAAAAATAGAATGACCTTTCCTCAATCTGATAAAAGCCACTATGACCAACCTACTGCCAACATCATATTACATGGGGAAAAACTGAAAGCTTTCCCTCTAAAATGAAGACAAAGGCAAAAGCCAGATATGGTGGCACATACCTGTAATCCTGCCACTTGGGAGGCTGAGGCCAGAGGATTGCCATGAATTTGAGGACAACCTGGGCTACATAGTGAGTTGAAGGACAGCCTGAACTATATAGTAAAACCCTGTCTCAAAAAACAAACCAAATCAAATCAGACCAGACCAAACCAAACCAAACCAACAAGACCCACTATCACCACTCCTATTCAACCATAGTACTGAAAACATTAGCAAAAGCAATTAGACAAGAAAAAGAAATAAAAAGGATTATATAGTGAAGGAAGAAATCAAATTATTATTTGCATATGGTATGATCCTCTACAGAGAACACCCCAAAAAATCTATCCAAAGACTCCAAGAATTAATAATCACATTCAGTAATGTAGAAGGATACAAAATTAACACAAAAATCAATAGAATTCCTATACACTAAGAATTAACCCACTGAGAAAGAAATTGGGAAAAAATACCATTCACAATAGCACCAAAGAGGAGCCAGGCATGGTGGGGTGCACCTGTAATCCTAGCACCTCCCTAGTATTCAGGAAGCTGAGGCAAGAGGATCACTGTGAATTTGAAGCCAGTCTAGGCTACATAATGAGTTCAAGGCCAGTCTGAACTAAATAACAAGACCCTGTCTCAAAAAAATAGCACTAAGAAGAATTAAATATCTTACTTACAAATTAAACCTAACTAAGCAAAAGACCGCTACAGTGCTCTGAAAAAGGGGAAAGTACTGAGAACATCACAGAACATCAGGACGTTCCCTGTTCCTGGACAGGCAGAACCATTACAGTCAGAATAGCCATACTGCCCAAGCTCACGTATGGATTTAACACAGTCTCAATCAAAGTACCAACAGCATTTTTGAAAGAACTGGAGAAAGCAATTCTAAAATTCATATAGAACCAGGAGAGACTCAAGACAGCAAAGGCATCCTGGGTAACAAGAAGAAAGCAAGAGGTATAACAATCCCAGACTTAAAATTATATTACAAATCTGCAGAGATTAAAAACAGCATGGTACTGACACAGGAACAGATGTGAGGATCAATGGATCAGAACAGAAGATGCAAAAAACAACCTGGACTGTGTTAAACTGTCTGAGCTTTCACAAGAGGATCAGAAAGATACACTGGAGGGAAGATAGCCTCTTTAATAAGTAGTGCTGGGAAAACTGTCTGTCCACACGTAGATGATTGGCTCTAGACCCCTTTCTCTCAGTATGTACTACACTGAAATAAAAATGGATCAAAAGTGAATATTAAAAAGGAAATATAATCTGCTGGAAACTAAAGTATGTAAAACTCTTCAAAGTCATAGGCATGGGCAAGAATCCTGGTTGCACTTGAAACAGTACTGAGAATCAACAAATGAGATTATATCAAATTAAATAGCTTCTGCACTGTAAAATATACTACCAACAAAGTGAAGAGACAAAAATAGAATAAACATTTTTTCCCAGCTATTCCTTAGACTAATATCTAGGACTAATATCTAGACTATACGAAGAACTCAAAAAATTAGACTCCTTTAAAATAAAAGACCCAATAAAAATTAGACCAGTGGAATGAATAGACACTTTACAGAAGAAATACAAATAGTCAATAAATACATCAATAAATGCTCAACATTGCTGACCATTAGAGAATTGTAAATTAAAACAACACTGAGAGTACCTCTTACCTCAGAAAGAATGACTGTCATCAAAAAACCAAATAATTTGACCCTGTATCAAGGCCAGCAGTTTTCTGAAGTTGTTGGTTTCAAGCAGGAGCCTAAAGTGGTATCTTTCTATGGTCTGTTGGCCATTTCAAAAATTTAGAAATGTAATGGTCAATTCATTGACGGGAAGGGAATCAAGAGATGGAGGGAGGGGAGGGAAAGAGGATGAAGAAAGGAATGAAGATGTGGTTCATGCATGCAACAACTCCACACAAGGAATATCTACATGATGATCTATAAACATGTACTCATCAAACAAAAAGGACACAGTGTTGTAGGGCTGAGGATCTGACTCCTTGGAATGACCTCCATTAGCCTGACTGTTTTCCTAAGAGTCAGGCCCAATTGAATCTTGTGTGGGAAAGGGTTTAACCTGAAGGTGGTCCAAAGGGAACCATGTAGGAGAGAGGACCGCTCAGAGCTGGGGTCAGTCCAGCAGGGCACAAGCAGCAGGAAGTCCTTGAGTGCTGCAGGGAGAAAAGTAAAAAAAAAAAAGGAATAAAGAGAGTGGTGGAAACAAACTTCCTACTTAGAAAATATGGCCTGTGCTTCCTTCACTTCCCCTGTATCCATTAGCCTTCTCTACCTTCAGAACATGGAGAAGTACTACTTGTTTTATAATCCCTTGGTCTTTTGGGGACCTTATAACCAAGAGTCCTTCCTGGGTGCAGTGCTGTATGCCTATAATCTCTTCAGCTTGGGAAGCTGAGGCAGAAGGGTCCCAAGCTTGAACCCAGTCTGGGCAACATAGTTGAGAGTCCATCTCAAAATAAAAAATAAAAAATAAACTGGAGTTGTAGCCCACAACACAACACAAAACAAAACCCAGGAGTCCTCCATCTGAAATTCATGGTTCTTTTGGAGTCCTTAAAACCAGGTGTCTTCAACTTGGGAAAGCAAGGCTTCCCCTAAAGAATACAGGAAGAGGATTCAGGAATTCATGACTTTGGATGGAAAAATAAGTGTCCTTTTTATTTTCATTAACCTTTAACCGAAGCTTAAGAGCTTTTAAAAATGATAAATGGTGGGGATGTCAACCTAAATAACAATCAAACAGACAGCTTCCAAAAAATGACATGTAGTTGGAAACAGCAGAACATAGCCATGGAAGCATGTGTGCCACATACTTAACTATGTGCACATTTAAGCAGATGAGGAGAGGAGAAGTTTCTCTTTGTTTCTTTTGTGGTACTGGGAATTGAACCTAAGGCCTTTGCACTGAGCTACATCTCCACCCCCTTTTAAATTCTGAAACAGGGTCTTGCTAAGTTATTAACTTGCCCAGGTTGGGCTTAAACCTCCAGTCCTCCTGCCTCAGCCTCCCAGAGCTCTGAGATTATAGGCATGTGCCACCATGCCCAACTAAAGAGACTCTTAAAAAAGGCAAAAGTGAGGAGGACTATATAAGGTATTTCGGCACAATAATGCCTGATCTCAAGAGAGATCACAAGAGAGGCATCAGTCTGTGGTTGAACAGACAGTTGAAAGGCCTTAGGAAACTATTTCTGAACCATGGTATGGTGGCCTTTCTGCAGGTTTGTGGTTCCAGCAGTCTTTTGCAATATATTGCTGTGAGGAAATTGTGCATGAGAAGTCTTCCTGCATAATCTCCTAGCTTCCTTTATTCTTTTCTTAGGATTGACACAAGTGGCTCCATTTTAATTTTGGTACCTTTCACAAGGGTGAGGCACAGTAACATTAGCTACATGACAGCTATTCAGAAATGCTGAGATGCCATTTTTACTCATTACTACTTCAGAACTCCAGAACTTATGAGACCCTTTGATAGCTCTTGTTATGGAGTCCACTGATGTGTACAGATTGTATTCTTATCTCACACGTTTGGTTTTTAAGTACTTTTAAACCATTGCTATAGACTGAATTGCAACTTCTGCAAGATCTATAAGTTGAACCCTCAACCCCCTGTGTTACTATGTTTGAAGATAGGAAAGTACTGAGGTTAGTAAGGTTAAATGAGGTCACAAGGATGGAGCCCTAATCCAGTACAATTAACGGCCTTACAAGATGAAGAGAGTGAGACACCCCCCCCCACACACACACAGGGAAGAAAAGTCAAGTGAGCACAGCAAGACCTCCACTTTTTGCAAACCAAGAGGACAACTCTCACCTTCCAGAACTGTGAGAAAACAAATTTCTGTTGTTGCATGTGGAAGACCAACAGGCTGCATTTCCCTAAGGAATGAAGCCACTTGCCTCCTGACCTTTACTTCAGCCCTATTCACTGAGATATAAAGAACTGTTACATAGAAGCAGTTCCCTTAATTGGCCAAACAAATATGATTGAGTTCCAACAAAGCACTGATGAGTTTCAGCATAGCAAAGTGGGTCAGAATTGCCTCTGACACAGAAATGGAGGCTCGAGCAAGAGCCTGTGAAATTCCAGGGCTAAGATACGAGATAACATCTCATTTGAGGCCCTGGGACTCAAAAAGAATTATACCTTCCTGGCAGTAAAGGTGCCAGCCTTGCATACATCAAGTTATCTGCTCCATCACTAACTGAGGGGCCTCTGTGCCTGGTACAAAATTACACACGATGCCTGCCAAGTTTCTTTTTCCTTACACTCTGCCTCAACTCTTACCCCACTCCCTGATCGGTACCAATGAAGGCTGTGAGCATTCTGACTCTTGTTCCATTGAGAGCACTGGATAATCCCAGAGCCCTAGGAACTGCAGATTTTCCTCTTTTTGTCTTTTTTTTTTTAATCTGTGTGTCTGGATCCTCCATGAGGGGTTTGGTAGTTTCAGCCCCTCAGCCTATGGTTGTGTGTGTGTCTGTGTGTGTGTGTTTATAGTACTGGAGATTGAACCAACGGTCTTTGCACTGAGCTATACCCCCTGGTTTTGTTTTATTAAGACAATATTTTTTTATTTTTGAGATGGGGTCTTTCTAATTGTAGTGCAGCCCACACTGACTAATGCCACTGTATTTCAATACAGCTTTGCTTTAAGTATGTCTTTTATTTTCTGCACTGAAAATACCCATCTGGGAAGGGGGTTCAGAGATATTTTCAGAGGGCCAAAGGGGCATGTGGTTCAGAAGTGGTTATGAGCTCAGGCTCACAGAGTTTCTGGACCAGGCTGCCCCTTTCCCTTGCCTTCCTCCAGGCTGAGGTTGGGACTTGAATCACTCAAACTCCCCCAGCTTGCCTTGCACCTAGGGATGGGTGGTGTCTCACTCAGGATCTTGAGCTGAAGAGGTGTTCCATGGGAGGGGTTTCCACTGGAACCCAATGGAACCTGATGGCAAAGCCGTTTCATGCAGACATCTATGTGCTGCTCCCCTGGTTCTGCCTGGATGTGGACCAACCTTTTGGCAACTCCAAAGCCACACATCAAGGACAACAGCCTTCTTGATGTCCTGGGGCCGCTATGTTAGCCACAGGATGACCATTTCTGGGCTTCTTGTCAAATGAGGAAAAGCAACACCTGTCTTCATTCTAGAGGAGGAAGGTCTGTTATTTTCAGTGGAAAGGAATATTAATGAATGACCTTGGAAAATTAAGACCCATGCATAGCTGTGTGTTTCCATACCACAATCCTTGACCCCATAGATATGTTCTTGAAAATTCAAGAGGTCTCTGAGAACACTCAGAGATTTTCATGGTAATCTAAAATAATAACACATTATTTTCATGACAATCCAAAATACATACGTACATAGTTTTACCTGTTATTTGGCTAAAATCTCTCAGTCTTAATGGGTGATAATTGTAATCTATAAGACATTTTTAGAGACTAAATCAGTGTATTTCAAGCTAGGGTTATGAACATATACTTCAAAGAATCCTTCAGAAATTACCCCCACACAATGTTTTTTAGTGCTGGGGAATCCCACATGGTAGGCAAGTGCTCCACCACTGAACTATCTCCCCTGTGTGTTTCACTTTTTCCTTGAGATAAAGCCTCACTAAGTTGTCCACACTGGGTGTGTAGTTTGTGTCTGGATGTCCCCCCAAAGCCTCATGCAGTCACAGTTTTTCTGGAGGTGGCTGAACTAAAGTATGTGATTGATTTGTTAATCCCAATGCTGGGATTAAGGGTTTTAGGATTAAGGGTGGGTATTGCTGGGTCAGTCCACTGGCTGGATTGACACTTCCTTAATCCTGGTAGACTGGATAAGGGACAGAAAGTGTCTTCTCTCCTCTCGTGCTGCTTTGCTGTCTCCCACCACCATGAATGGTCACCCCTCTGCCATCCTACACTGTCTTGGAGTCAGCTGATTGTGGCCTGAAATCTCTACAAACTGTGAGCTAAGTAAACCTTTCCCCCTTTAACTTTGGGTGTCAGGTATTTTGTCTTAGCAATGAGAAAAGTAGCTAAGACACTGGGTTTGACTTTGTGATTCTCTTGCCTCAGCCTCTGGAGTAGCTGGGATTACAGGTGTGCACCTTCTCTCTGGTTTGCTTTTCCATTAATAGAATCCTTTTAAGTGGTAGAGAAATTTGTAGTTGCTGTAGAACTCACTCAAAGTCATCCTGCTCAGCTGCTACCTAGCAGTCATAAGACAGAAGATAAAGTAAACCCGTGATGTAAGACCCATTCATTCTTCCCTGTGAACTCCCATCCATCTTCTCCTGAAGTTAATGTGTGCAGATATCCTTCTCTGACCTCAGACAGCCTCTTTCTGCAAGGCAGGAGGAAATGGTCTTATCATATCGCAACTTTCAATAGATAATTTTAGATGTACTGCAGGTGCTTCCAGAGGATCCATGAGGTGCTAAATGAACTGGAAAGACTTTAGATGATCACATTTGCTACCTAGAGCCTTCTTCCACAGCCTCAGACTTATAACGACTCTAATCTCCTGCTTGCCAGTGTGATCCCTGTAGTGGAGACCCCACCCACTGTCCCTCTGGACAGGGAACTCTGATCCAAGCACACTCTTACCTTTACACCTCTCCTTGCCTGGGTAAGTTCTTTCCCCCCCTCCTCAATATCAGCCTCCCCTATACACTGTCTTGCATGGCAAAACTTACTTAAGAAAAAAACTCTGGGGAAAAATAGTCTGAGTTCCAAGCTACCAGCCTACAAATGAATGTCTAGACAATGATTGCATTCATAAACTAAGGAGAGCCACAGCAGAGCCAAGAGTGGGTTTGGGCAGCTGCAGCCCTGAAGCGAAGCGTAGGCTCACAGGCACATGTGCCCATGCTTTGTGACCTGGACATGGACCTAAACTTTATGGTGCTTCAATCTCATCCTGTAGGTTTGATTGCTGTTCTTATTTTATAGAGTTGTCATGAAGATTAAGTGAAATAGTGAATATCAAGTGCTTCCCAGATATTCCCGCACACAACAGACCTTCACACAGCAGTCATTCAGTAAGTGTTGATTGTCATTTCATTATGTTATCAAATATCTAATGAAGATCCACTCAGATTACATGACTCTGTGTGTGTGTGTGTGTGTGTGTGTGTGTGTGTGTGTGTGTGTGAGACTAGGGATTAAACCCAGGTTCTTAATAGTGAGCTACCCAAATTTTTTTTTATTTTGTAACAGCATCTTGCTAAGTCCCCCAGGCTTGGTTTGAAGTTGTGATCCTCCTGCTGCAGTACTGGGATTACAGCATGTGGCACCATCCCAACTTCTTTCTTTTCTTTTGATAATTGGTTTTCTATTTGAAAGTGTTTTTTAAAAAAAGGGTTTCCATGGTCATGAGAACTTTTAGCCGAGTGACATTGTTTAGAAGCCAGGAGGGATAGGAAAGGAAGTGCGTTTTTTTTTTTTTGTTGTTTTTTTTTTAACTTTGCAAGATGCTGGAAACACAGAGCCACAGAACCATGTTTCTAGGAATCTACAACTTAGATATAATTATGGCTCCACTCCTGATTCTGTTCTTCCTTCCTTCCTTCCTTCCTTCCTTCCTTCCTTTCTTTCTTTCTTTCTTTCTTTCTTTCTTTCTTCAGTGCTGGGAATTGAATTTGGGGCCTTGTACGTGCCAGGCAAGCACTCTGTCTCTGAGCTATGGTCTGATTCTATAAGTTTATAGAAGTAGTTTTAGTATGCCAAAACATACACAGAAAAGAACCCAGAAAGTGCTGAGTTACAAGCTCAGCCCTTTCTGAGACAGAATCTTGCTAAGTTCCCCAAGCTGGATTTGAATTTGTCTCTCACCTTTTTCTCTGGAGTATTTGTCATGTGCCATTGTACCCAGCCTGCAGAGGTGTTTTTTATTTTTTATTTATATTTATATTTTATTGTTTGGTACCTGGGAATCGAACTCAGGACCTTTCACTTGCCAGGCAGGTGCTGTGCCACTGAGCTATATTCTTTTAAATATTTCTTTTGTTTTGGTAGTTTGGTAAAATGTGTGACAATTTGTTATGGTTTGTATTTAGATGTCTCCCCAAAGCTTCATGCAGTCATGAGATGAACTTCTAGAAATTATGATTGATTCATGGTCCAATGCTGGGATTATGGGTGTGAGTGCTACACACACCATAGGTGGGCAGCCTGCATACGATATAAGGAAGAGAAAGGGGCTTCCTCTTGCTGCTCCTCCCTTTTTGCTCTTGTTGCTTTTGCTGTTTTTCCGCTGCTATGAACTGCTTCCCTCTGCCATGTGGCACTCTACCTTGGAACCATCTGAGTATGGACTGAAACCTCTACAAACTGTGAATTAAATAAAACTTTCCTTCCTTAATTTTGGGAGCCAGTTATTTTGTCTCAGTAATGAGAAAAAAGTAAATAAGACACAATACTTGACCTAATTTTGTAAAAATCACAAGAGGAAAAAGCATAATGATAAAGAAAAGAAAGTGAACACCCTACCAAGCAATGAACATTGCTATCACTGACATAGAGAAAACAGAAATCCCCCCGTTTGGGACACACCCTGTGTTTTGGTCATATCACCACTTAGGCTATATGCATGCCATAACTCTGTGAGAGCACCAAAGCAGAAGGAAGGGCGGGACAACTGCCTATGGTGTGTGATCTGGCAACAGCAGAAGGAGAAGTTGCTGCAAGGGTGTTTTTGAGATAGCTAAACGGTGATGGACATGCACATCTTTCCTGATGTTGAAAAGTGTACTGTAGTATGTGAAAGAATGTCTTGGGCCTAGGACTGTTACACTTTAGTATCAGTGGGTACAAACACTTCACATCTTTAGTCCTCTTTCAAACGACTATTCCTGTTATTACATGGGTATTACCTATGTATATATATTGTGCATTTACTAACACACAGTGTATGTATATAATGTGTTTCCTAAGAACAAGGGCATTTGTGTGTGTGAGTGTGTGCGTATGTGTATGTGGGGATAGAAGGAAAGAGAGAAAGAGGAAAATCAGTAACAAAACAAATGTGGTAGAACCTTGTGTAGTGGAACGTATCTCTAATCCCAGAAATCCAGGAGGTTAAGGCAGGAAGTTCACAAGTTTGCACACAACCTCAGCGAGACCAGGTCCCAAAAAAAAGGCTGGGGAGGTAGCTCACCAACACAGCACCTGCCTGGCAAGCCCGAGGCCCTGAGTTCAGTTCCCAATATCAAAAAAGAATAAATAAATAAATAAATAGAAGGGCTGGGGATGTAGCTCGGTGCAAAGGCTCTGGGTTCAGCCCTTGGTATGGGGCCGTGGGGGATCGGGGATGACAATGCGGCAGAATGTAGAAATTTGGCAAATCTAGAGTAAAGGAATTCTTTGTATCATTCTTGAAATGTTTCTGTAAATCTTAAATAATTTCACAAAAAGACATTTTTCAAAACCAGTGTGAATTATAAATTCAAACATGGTTTTATAAAAATAAGTGATAGTAATACAGCGCGGGAAAGCCCTATCTCAAAACTGGCTCAGGAGTTTAACAAGTACACACTGGGCGTGTGTCTTGGTTACTTTTTTGTGACTCCCAGAATTAAGGAAGGAAAGGTTTATTTAGCTTACAGTTTGTGGAGATTTCAATCTATAATCAGCGGGCTCCAGAGCAGGGTGGCGGGGCACAGGGGCAGCACTTTAAGGTGGCAGAAGACAGCAAAAGCAGCAAGAGCACACGGGGGTGGGGAACAAGCCTTTTTCTCCCTTGTATTGTAAGCAGGCTACCCCCGCCCAGGGGGCCTGTACCACTCACATAATCTCCATGCCCTCCTCTTGCACAGGTTCAGGACCAATACAAAGTAAGTACCCTGGCCTCCTTTGTATTGAGCAAAGTCTTTCACTTCTTCAGTTTTGAGGCTGTACAGGGTGGAGACTTGCGGCTCCTAGTGATGCCCTCAGGCCATCCTTTATATGCTCCTGTTCCTTCTCAGCAATCAAGATCTCCTCAGCTCTATCTTTGCGATCCACAGCTTTACTGGAGCTTTTTTCTTGGCCAAACTCACAGCGTTTTAAATCATCCTGCTGGGCTCTTTGGTCTTGATTCTCTATATAAATCTGGCTAAAAGCCCCAACAACAGCCATGCCCCTGCCTCAACATTCAACTACCTTGAAAGTTCTTTTGCCAGATTAATTAGTCCACTGCACTTTATCTCAGTCTTAAAGCAAAGTTCCTGGACACAAGCAAAATGCAGACCAACTTTATGCTAAGCCATAACATATATCATCTGGAGTCCAGCACCCAATGCAGTTCTTCTCAGCAGAAACCTCCTGACCCTGGTCTTTACTGACAGGATTTCTATCACCTTTCCGGTCTTCTGAGCTGTGACTAGATCTCCCATATAGAACAACCGAAGGAGTTTTAATTCTACTCTCTCAGGCAACATCTCCAAACCTTTCCAAACACTTCCCACAAGCCATTTCCAAGGGCTCTTAAACCACATGGTCAGGTGATCACAGCAAAGACCTCACTTCTCTGGTACCAAATTCTGTCTTGGTTACTTTTCTCTCATTGCTGAGACAAAATAACTGATGCCCAGAATTAAGGAAGGAAAGGTTTATTTAGCTTATAGTTTGTGGAGGTTTCAGTATATAATCAGCTGGCTCCAAAGCAGGGTAGCAGGGCACAGGGACAACTTCAAGGTGGCACAAGACAGCAAAAACAAGAGCACAAGAAAGCCTCTTTTCTTCCCTTATATTGTAAGCAGGCTGCACCCACCCAGGGGGCATGTACCACTCACATAATCTCCGTGCCGTCCTCTTGCACAGGCTCGGGATGAATACAAAGTAAGCACCCTGGCCTCCTACTCAGTCACTTAGTTAACCTTCTAAACTTCTCAAATTGACACAATGAACAACATCCCAGAGCCATCAGGGGATGTCCTGTTCTCCCTAAGATGCAGAACTGCTGAGTCACTTAGCCAAGCCTCAAACTGATACAATGTATCAACCACAAGAGCATCCCAGGTCTGTGGTGCCACCCTCAGCCCAGACCTGTTGACCAAGTGTGCTAAGGTTCTTAACTAGGCCCTGTCTCACACTGTGATATGACTGAGGTTGTGGGGAGCTGTGGATTCCTTTCAGAGAATTTTTTACAGGTACTTGTTTTCCTGAATAAAGAATTAGACAAGAAACATGCAGTGGGTAGTGAGGTTTTGTATTTATTAAAGGAAGGAAAAGACGTATGCTCTTCATGATGAGGGTAGGCTATGGAGAGAGAGAGAGAGAGAGAGAGAGAGAGAGAGAGAGAGAGAGAGAGAGAAGGAGAGAGCACAGGGCCACCAGTTTAATGGCAGCCACCTTTTGTATCCCATGTTGTGACATCAGATCTAGGCCACCCTATCAAAAACTTGCTTGATCTCACATCAGAAAAATGAAGATAGAATTTTCTGATTGGTCTCTGGTGCAGGACTTGGGAAATATTTTTCTGCCCATGTGTCCTGGATCTCCACACTTGACAGGTCACCCCGACTGGCCCATCTGGCTAGCCACATCCTAATTTCTCCATCAGTGAGGGGGAGCCAACAATCCTGTGCACTTCCCTTGTTTTATCTACTTGGAGACATAGCTCGCGGGATCTTCCCACTCTCTCAGAGTACTTTTTTTTTTTTTTTCAGAGTACTTTTGTAAGAAGCAAGGAGCCTGTAGGACAGAATGACCTTAGTCCCCTCATTCCTGTATCTGGGAAGATCCCCACTCTCAGAATTTATTTTGAGAATAGAGGAAAAAAAAGCAAACTCAAACTCGTTTCCTCCATATGCTCACTCAGTCACAATCAACAGAGGACTCCCAGCACCGCAGAAGGTATGGGAATTACTCCTCAGCCACAAGCAAGCAATCAGTTCTGCTGGTGTCTACTAATCCATTTCAACCCCAACACCAGCCCTGGAAATGGCTCCAGGTCCTGCGGCTTTGGCCCAACCCTGCCCTTCCAGGCTGTTTCTCTGGTGTTCCCTTCACCCTATTCTGACTCTGAACCCAGGACCTTCACACAGAGCTATATCTCTAGCCTTTTTATTTTTTTACATTGAGATAAGTTCTTGTTAAATCACTAAGTTGGTCAGGTTGAGCTCAAATTTTCCTCCTGCTTCAGCCTCTGCAGTGCTGGGATTAAGGTGTGTGCCACACCATGCCTGGCCTCGCTTGTGCATTTGTGACTCGCTATACATCAAGGTTCCCCTAATGTCCTCTGTGAGTCTCATTAACTTGTTCAAGCAGCTCATAGATCCAGGGAATCATTTATGTGTGCCAATTTATTATAAAACATGTTTGTTTTTATAGACATGGCTGCATTTGAACTCAGCATATAGCTCAGGGTAACCTTGAACTTTTGGTGTCCCCCTGACTCAGCCTCCTGAGTGCTGGGATTACAGGCACATGTCACCACACTCACCAATAAAAGCTATTTTAAAGAATGCAAGGTGAAAGGCAGAGGTATAAAGAGTAAGACCTGAAAGCTCCAGTGCAAGGGCTTCTGTCCTAGTGGAGTGGGGTTTGCCACCCTCCTGCCACTTGGGTATATGTTCTTGTTCATCTTCCCGGATGCTCTCCAGAGCCCTTATCACTTTGAAATTTTATGGAGGTTTCATACGTAAAGATGACCGATGAAATCATTAGCCTCTCAGCCCTTGGAGCATAGGACTGTTTCCCCGATAAACCCTCCTGGCTTACTAGAGGCCTTCTAAAAATCACCTCACTGACACAAACACTCAGGTGCATTTGAAAGGATTTGTGATACATAATAAAGGGTCTAGTACTTTAACAGGAGATATCCTTACTGTTTTAATCAATTAGGAAATCAAAAGCCAGGAACTGCAGATGAAAACCAGATATATTAAAATAGCTCTTGTGCCTCTTTCACACACTTTCTCTGTTGCTATTTGATACAACCCCAGCCCTGAGGAACTTCAAGGATTGCCCAACTGTGGCCTCGACCACGGACCCAAAACTGAGTGCAGAAGTCAGCTATGCATCTCTCAGAGACTGTGTCCATCTGACCTGTCTACACAGACACAGGGGATGGGTCCAGCACAGGAATCCCAAACATTATCTGCAGGATCCACTGAGGACTGTTGCTCAGCCCTCTGGGACTGTTATGTCAGTTTGACTTTTGTGAGTGTGGGTGTGTCTGTGTGTGTAAATATGTGTGTGTTGCTGGAGACTGAACCTAGGGAGCTATATCCCTACCCTTTCTGTTTTGTTTTGAGATAAAGTTTCACTAAACTGCTCAGACTGGGCTTGACTTTGTGATCCTTCTGCCTCAGCCTGCTGAGCATCTGAGATTATAAGCCTGCTGAGTGGCTGAGCCCACAGCACCAGTGGGAGGTGGCCAGTACTGGACTGGGTCTGAGAAGTCCTTGAGAGCACAGTAGCTTTACAGAGCACTCACAGGAGATGGGAACTACCAAGATTATGGGAGTTCTGGTTGTTTCCTACTCGAGAGGTGATTTTTCAATGGGAAAAATCCATTGAATGTCAATGCTCCTATAAGACATGAAATAAACCTTAGGCCTTCTTTGGTATCTTCAGAAATTCTCTGCAGGACTGGCCCTGGCAAAGCAGTCTCACAGACTGGTTTTGTGGGTTCTGAGTTAAAGTGCAAGTTGACTTGATTTTCTCATCATTTATTTTTAAAAGCACAATCCTTCTATGATGCTAAGGTTGGCCTGGAACTCACACTCCCCCTGTCTCAGGCTCCTGAGAAGCTCCGATTCAGAAAGGAAGACATGTTCCTGAAATTGGTATTAATATTACTAGGACAAGTCTTAAAACCTCCCTCACACTCTCTTCTGGGGTTAGTTTGCCACCCCTGTACCAAGCACCTGAGACAACCAATTTAGAGGAGGAAAAGATTATTTAGGGTCCTGCTCCCAGAAGTCTTGGTCCATGGTCACTTGGCTGCAGTGTCCTTGAGCCGTATCATGGAGGAGGGGCTGTTCATCTTGTGGCAGCAGAAGTGAAAGAGGTAAGTGAAGGGGCCAGGGTCCCAGTGTCCCCGTCAAGTGCACACCAGAGTGGCTTAACTTCCTGCCAGCAAGCCTCATCTTATACATATCCCACCCCATACTGCCATAGACGGGGCACCTCTGGGGGGCATTTCAGATCCCCCTGTGGTCCCCTGGCTTGGGGAAGTTGGGTCCATATAGACAAAGTGAGGCATTACCCAACTGTTCCAACTTTCCCTGCCATTTAGCTGAGCAACAAGATTTTAATTTGAATCAGAGACAACAGAACCAGAGATAAAAAGGGACGAATTGCAAGAATTGCAACTCAAAAAAGTGGTTTTCAGAGCAGGAGACTAAGAAGGGCAAAACCTAATTTTAGATAGGGATGCCATTGTTTGTATGAATGTTCTTACCAAAATTCTCCACTCACGGCTCTCACCTGTGGCTGGTACAATTCTAGTCAGTTGTCACAACCTGCAACAAATTCTCTTGCAAAGGGTGTTACAGGGCCAGAAACCTGGCATAAAATACTGGAATTTTAAAACAACAGAATACAGGTGTGCTATGTGCATCGACGTTGGAATAGTTGTTCCCTGTAATCCTGGCCTAGCAGGTGTAGGCCGGGCTACCTGCTGTGAGTGAGGAGGAGCTGCTCACCTGGGCATTACCTCAGTGGTGTCTGGGAGCCCACAGCACCAGTGGGAGGTGGCTGATCCTGGACTGGGTCTGAGACGTCCTTGAAAGCACAGTTGAAGTAATGGGAGTGCCCTGCTCCTGTTCTTTCCTTCTTAGGGACCTGGATTTCTGCTCTTCCTTCTCTCCTCAATCCACACATAGAGGAAATTTAAAAAGAGAAGTAAAGGGGCTGGGTTAGAGATATAGCTGCCTAATGATGCAAGTAGCAGAGGCACAGCATTCATTTCATGTGGCTTTGATGGACAATGGGGAAGGGAAAATCCTCTGGTATGATCACTTTTAAGGGGATAGCTCAGCCTCTGTTCAGCTTGTGCACCGACGCGCCAAGCCACAGCCCTGGACCAATTCCCCGGATGTGTCAAGAAAATGAATCAAGAAAGCAGGGGACACGAGGGACGGCCTCGCCACTACCAAAGCTCACATCTCTTTGTGTCAGCTGTTTTCTGACCAGCAAGAGAATACAAACAATAATCAGAAATTGGTGGCTGACCTCTAGCACAACTTCAGCAATATGATAGAGAAAGAATACCAGCTCTTTTATACAATATGGGTGAGCTCAGATTACCTGTTGTTGCTTTTAATTCACTAAAGAGAAATTTTAAATTTAGTTTTTGTAAGAAAGAAAGAAGGGAAGGAAAAAAATATATGTATATATACACAAGAAAGCTAAGACAATTGTACTACTAATTTCTAGTGGTTTATTGAAAGAAATAGTTAATGTTTAATTGTTTGATCAATCTTGCATACCTATATCTGGCAATCTGAGCAACTATTTTGACTATAACAATAAGTAATACCAGAACCATTGTTGATTTACTATCATCTTGTTTTGAAATTCTGTATCATTTTTATAGTTTTTGTGTTGTTTTTGTCTTGGTTTTTGTTATTTTGTTTTTGTTCGAAACCTTTTGTGTGTGTGTGTGTGTGTGTGTGTGGGTGGGTGTGTGGGTGGGTGTCTTTTTGACTTTTTGAGACAGGGTCTTGC
>PVLD010014889.1:0-50691 GCA_004027595.1 Dinomys branickii
TTCCCACGTCTCGCCCCGGCAGCCTGGTCCGCCCTACCACATCTCCCCCGGCATCTCAGAGAAATACGCCCAGTTTAAACTTCCCAGCCGAGGTTCCGGCATTCACGCTCACCAAGTCTGTCTCGAGCTGGTGGTGTTTATTAAGGAGGTTCGCTCCCTTGCTGCTCACCCGGTCGCCATCTTCCCCGGATCTCCTGAAGTATCTTTTAATCAATAGATTTTCCACTGTTTTTTTTTTTGTCCTTTTCAATATTTTTGTTGACAATTTCACTTTTATTCTGTAGAGTCTCTATAGCGGCATCACTGTACAAGGTCTTATTCTTTCCTATGTGTACAATGGGTTATTACAACAATGAATTGTTTTGGGTTGACAGGTACAGGAGACTGAATCCAGGTCCTCACACATTCCTGGAAAGTCCACTAAGATACCTTGTTAGGCTCTATACATATGATTTTGATCAGTTTAGGGTTTCATGTCATTTTGCAAGTTTGCTGCATAGGGAACCGTGTGCATTTCCGTCAGCATACATCCAAAACCTGATTACCTTTTTACGTGTCATTAGCCACTGATGTTTACTGTCTATTATCTGTTATCCCACTAGGTGCTTCTCATATTGCAATTCTTTCATTGTTTCTTTCTTTACTACTTAAGTGTCGCTATACAGGGTAACTTCTCATTAACAAGTTGTTGCCCTTTGGCATAGACATCTAAAGGCAGAAGCGTTCAATCTTTCTCTTATGTAATTACATTTAAAAGGCTGCCTCTTAGCACCTTCTAAAGATTTCACAATTTGTTTTTTTGGACATCATTATCAACTCACTGATCTAAACATATTTCATATTTTAAATAAAAACATAGGTATAAGCCTTTAGTGATGCTCAGATCGCACCATTTGTGGCCACTGCGAGTTGTCTAGGTGTGCTGCTAGGTTTCCTTTAGACACAGTCCTGTTGGTCTTACCTAGATTCTTTGTTGTCTTGTATGGCAGTACATTCAAGGCACAGCTTTTACCCTTCCTGTTCCCTTGACTAGTATTAGTCATTTCGCTCAGGGATTTTAATTTCTATTGATAGGAAATGCTGTGCAGAGAGCAGAGTCTGAAAAATGGGAACACGTTGTCATTGGATTTGTCCCTGCTTTATAGTTGTTTTCAGTGAAAGAAATAGGAACTATTTATTGGTTCATTGTCACACCCATATCATGAGTTCATAGCATTAAGAAGTTCTTAGTTTAACATTTTATTCGAATTAACGAGTCTTTTTGCTTATAGGTGTTTTGTTTAAAATTGTATTTCATACCTTAAGGTCAGAAGGACATTTACACATTTCTTCAATATTTTAAAAGCAAAAATTAAAATAACATCCCAAACCGGCTTGCATTCTTCTAAAGGAAAATGCACTTTTGTTCACATATGTAGAACATGACTTTTTCCTGTGGATGTTTCTAAAACGTCCTCTTAGTGTGAATATCTTGTATTCCGCTGTAGTTTTATTCACGGTACTTGAGCTTAGGTTCGCTTACCTTCTCGGTTTGTGCTGATATTAAAGCTGTAATTTTTTGTCGTGATTTGTTCGAACACCTCATCCTCCTCGGCCTTCCTCTCCTGCCCTCCGGAATCGAGCTGCCTGGAGTGGCCCCCTGCTCCGCTTGCTGTCGTGAGCGCGGCTCACCTTCTGCACTGCACCCGTTCAGTGCGGGGCGCACTGCGGCATCTCTCGTCGTTTCCCCTTGGCAGCATTCTCATTTGTTGCGATACCGTCTCATTCAGTGTGTTCTTTCTCTTACATTTTGTAGTTTCCATTTCTGGAATTATTATGTGGATCCTTTGCCATATATTCCTTTCCTCTAACAGCTTTTTGACTACATGGAATACTGGCAAAAATGAGTTTTTAAATGTAATTATCTGCTAATTCTAACGTAATAAAGGTTTTGATCGAATAATCTTTCTTTTATGCTCCTTATGCTTTGTATCTTTCTGCTTTATTGCATAGGTGGTAATTTTTATTGAATATCTGACTGAGAATTTTGCCATGTTAGATGTAGGATAATTTTATATTCCTATAAATATGATTCAGTTTTTGGGGGGATGTGGTAAAGTTTGAAAACAGTTTCATATTTGCAGGTTTTGCTAGTAAAATTTGGTGGGATCAGAACAATTCTATGTAGGGCTAATTATTCACCATCACTATGAAGCATTATGTTTCCCAGTGTGACTCACAGAATGAGGTGCTACTTCCCTGTTATGTGTGGGGCAGTCTCTGTTACCTTCTACCTCCCTCGGCCTTTCTACTGCCAAGAAAAGTTTTCAAGACTTCAGGCAGCTCACTCATCTGAAAATCAGGGACATTGCTGTGAAAATGAGTTTTCTGGGTATTGTTCCCAAAGGGTTCACTTTGATGGCTGTCAGGTTCTTTTTCTGTGTAGCTCTTTCCCTAGTGCTGCGCTCCATGAGCTCTGGAGGCCTTGCGTTCTCCTCAAAACGCTGGGATCTACCTCTGCCTCCCTTGTGTGCGTCATTGCCTGGGGAGTTTCTCCTGGAAATATGCTGAGAACTTGTAGTATTCACCTTGTTTTCCCCTCATGTCAGTCGGGGATCATTATCCATCTTTACCTTACGCCTAATATCTAGGGAGCAATTTCTTCACATAGTTATCTTCATTATTGTGTGTTCATTCAGGGGAGACAGGGTTGTAACATGGACCCTCTTCCTCCAACTTGGTCCAAAATGGAAATCTTCTTTATATTTTATCTCAGCTTGTTCTACATGAATTCTCCCAGACATTTGGTCTTTGTGCTTATTCTCTGAGAGCCAGATTCAATTCCAGTTATTTTCATATGTATTACCATTCTTCACACCACTATTTATCCCTGTTCCTGATGATGTGCTTTGACACCGAATATAAATTGCTCTGCAAAAGTGGATCTTTTCATGACCTTGGAAGTGGAGATTCTACAACTAACTATATGTTTATGGCATATTAATGCAGTTGGGTACCAAGAGATGTGTTTTTACAGAAGTGATCTTCAAAATGCAGAATGTCTTAAATGCCATCTATATGATATTGGATAAAAGTGCTGGAGCCTATTTACAAAATGAGAACTGACACAGTAGTGAAGATGAGCAAACCTCAGGTAGATGCAACAGCGTGGCTAAATCTCAGTGCCATACTCTGGGCTGCCTTAAATTTAAAACTTGGAAAACTGCATGTATTTTGATATAATTTGAGAAAATTCAAACATAAACAAAATTATTCTATACCCAAGCAGCATCCTTGTTTGTGCACATACAACTAGCACTAGTTTTGGTTGCTGACAAAAGAGTGAGAAAGAAAACATCATAAAGCACGTGGCTACATTGATTTTTAATTTCTGGTTATTAGATTTGGTACTAAGTTCACAGGTATTTAACAGGTACTTAAAAATCACAAAGAAGTAAATAGAATGAAGAGGTCAGACATATATCCAAATCATTAACCAAGCTTCGTGAGCAATTCTCTCTTCTACACTTATGTTCCAATAAAAATCACTCAATTAAATGCAAACTCAAATAACAGTTTGCACTTGAGTGTGATAACTGCAAGAAGTGAACAGCAATGGTACTTCTGATGGTTTACAAAGGGCAACAATGGGTTTTGAGGTAGAAGTAGTGGTGGACTTTACTGTTTTGTTCATCTTAGATAAGATAGTTTGTATTGTGCTTTGATTTTTTTCTAATTTTAGTGTATATAATGCTATTACTATTAGCACTAATAATGCTTGTGTTTTATAATCTGTTGTATGCATTAGTGGTACCGCTACTACATGCTAGTCAATAGCAAATGAATGTATTAAATTGATATAACTAAAAACCAAATGTGAGCTCTGCAGCTACTACTCTTTATGTGTATGTATATATGTGTGTATACATGTATTTCGATGCCAGAGATTGAGCCTAGAGACTTACACATGTTAGGTAAGTACCCCTGAGTTTTAGCCTCAGTATTTTTAAACCTCAAAATTCCTTCATCAACAGAGGTGAGGTGAGGGTGAGTATTATAATCTAAGTAAATAGATGGGCAAGGTGAAAGGAATGGAAGTCAAGTGGAAGGCAGAACCTCCAGATGGAAACTTTACAAGAAAAGTAATATTACTGATGGACTACTCAGTATTCAATCCAAAGAGTTCAATTCATTTATATTTAAAATCCTTATGCTTTGCAATTATAACTTTTATTTAATTAATTTCCTATATATGCTAGGGCTAATTACTTCATTTTCATATGAAAATGAGAATTACAAACAAAATAAGTTTCCTAATCATCTGTATAGGAAATCAGAGCTCATCAGTTGTGGCCCAAGTTGGTTTCACTGGATTCACAGCCGAGCCATGCAAAGTTAAATATCCATTAGCATACAACAAAAACATGAAAATTTTTAATACAGTATAGGAAATATAAAGCACATAAACTGGGATGAGGGAAAAGAGAAAAGGAAGGGATAATTATGTATGTATGTATGATAGCTAACATAGTTGTACTACTGACTGCTATCACTTTACTGAAAGGAACAGTTAATGATTAAATTTTTTGGTGATAGAACAAACTATTTTTTTCATTTTAAAGGAAATAGTACAAAAATAAAAAGAACAAAAGCAGAACACAAACAACACAAAGCAAGGACATTAGAAATGATACAAGGTTTCAAACCAAATGATAGAGATTAACAGTGGTTGTTATATTACATATTGTTATCTTCAACAAAGTTGCTCAGATTACCAAATGTAAGAATAGGAGACTGATCAAACCATTAAAGAGAATAAGTAAATAATAACTTAAAAGAACATTAGAGACAATACATAGTGGCATTAGGCAGGATTGTAGGAATTCACCATTGGTTGTTATACTGCAGATTGTTATCGTCACATAAATTGCTCAGATTACCAAGTAAAAGCATGCAAAATTGGTCAAAATAGTAGGAAAAAAACCGTTTGAACATTAACTGTTCCCGACAAACCATAGTGCCTTTTCTTCTTTCCCTCATCCCGGTTGTTATTTCCTATGAGCAATTTCTTTCCCTTTCTTATTATCTATCATATATTTTGAGTTGTATTTACTCTTTCATGTTTTTATACCAGGGAGACAATGTGATGTTTACTCATGTGGGTCCGATTTATTTCACTTATGAGTGTGGTCTCTAGTTGCATTCATTTACCTATAAAAGCCTGAGAGTATCTTTTTTACAGCTGAGTAGTACTCCATTGTATAGAAATACCACATTTTTCCAGAAGAATTAAAAACGTCATACCACAGCAATATATGTGCACCCAAGTTTATAGCAGTGCAATTTGTTATAGCTAAATCTTGGAAACAACCCAAATGCCTATCAACTGAGGAATGGATAAAAAAGATGTGATATTTCTATACAATGATTAATTATTTTATCAATCTTGAATGTCTGTATTTGTTTTCCTGAGAATGCACTTTGAAGTTATTAATATGTAATACAGCAATCGTTAATTCCATCACCTTGTCTGTAATTCTATATTGTTTGTACTATTCTTGTGCTACCTTGTAAATGGCAGAATGTTTGTTAATAAGTTTTCATTCTTTTACTTTTAAAATTAGAAAAAATAAAACACATAATAATTTTAGAAGTTTTAATATTAAAATTTTTCTATATATTTTTCCATATATTGCTAATTTGGTATAATTTATTACCAATTTCGCTAAGCTTTTTAAATTGATACAATCAATCATTGGATCTTCTTTTTATTTAGTTTGTTTTTGTGTTTTTGAGACAGGGCCTCGTTATGCCATTCTGGCTGGCTTTGACTTCACTTTGGAGCCCAAGCTGGTCTCAAACTTGCAATGATCCTCCTGCCTCAGCCTCTCCATTCCTGGTATTACAGGCATGCACCACCACACCCAGCTTTGGATCTTCTTATGGTGGGTTGATTCTTTATATCAGAAGATTCTTAGTGTTTCCCCTAGTCACTTTCCTTTTCATCCCCTACACACAGCTATGCTGAATTTGCCTGCTAGGCATGAGTGCATCAGCAGCTACGGTCGGAGAAGTACACGTGGAAATGATATGTACAATTTCTGGAGCAAAGATTTTAGGACTCAGGTGACCTTCTTTTAACTCTTCTCTCCTATTCCATGAGATACATGACAATAATAATGTTACAAAGAGAAAGCAGAGTTACCAAATGATAGAGTCCTGAATTCCCAAACAAGAGAAACCTGCTCAACATAATACCTTTGAATTATTGTAGAGAAAGACAGTACATTACATACTGTGTGAAAATTACTGTGCCTATTAGAGTTTTGATAACAGTTTCTTTAATAGCTGATGCATTAACTAATGCTTCTCAGATGTTTTTCCTCTGTGTAAAACGCTGAAGATCTACTAGAAAATAGGTTAGCAGATTGCTCTCTGAAGCCAAATTTTGTTGAAGCCTGATATACCACTCAGTAGTCAGAAAGTTTAGGATAAATTTCAACTTTTCTATCTCTCAATTACTTCATGAGTATTATAACACGAATAATAGCATCTCTTTCCAGAATTTATATTTAGCTGTATGTATGGAAATTTCTAACCTTAATAGGAATGGTAATATCTTAAAAACTGTTTGGAATGCATGCAAGATTATGAATAGATAGATAGATATAGCCAATAAGTGGTAGCATTTATAATATTTATTTTGACAAAACTTTGATTTACAGTTGACACCTAATGAAGACTCAAAGTCTGCTCTGTTACATAAAATGTTCATTGTAATGAAGGAGGTGTGGCCCTTTGATTAATACATCAATATCTAGATTTTTTAGACTTTTTTCTAATCCATTCTTTCAGTCAAGGCTCTGTAAATGAATGTGAAGGAAAGTGAACAGCAAGTAACAATTTGACGCGTCATTCTGATGAACTTTAGAATGCTTAATATCCTCTTGTTTAATTTCGTGTCTCATAAAAGCTTCTCAATTGCGGGATCCATTACTTGAGTGTCTCCACATCAGTCAGCCCAGATGGTTCTCAGCATTTGGTAAGGACAGCGGCGAAGTGAAGCTTTTGAACCTGGGGTGTGTACTGTGTTAGTCCCTGGTATGAGTGTGCCCTTTAGTAGAATAATATGTGAAGCCGGGAGTGGTGTTTTACGTTGACGCACTGAATATTACTTAAGCATTGAAAGGGACTCTTCAGAGTATTAAACCAAAATGAATACTAAAACCAGTCTTCAGAAAAATCAAGCTATTTTACTTCTGTATTTATTGAAGAAATAAGAACATCATTTCATTTCTACTTCTAATTTAAAGATTTAAAAAGCACTTCGGAATTTGATGTATATTACAAAAAATTTCACTTGCCAATAGTGCATTGGTAAGCATGTAAATCATGTTGTTCTCTTCCATGTGATTCCTTTGCTATCAGTTTTTCTGAACTCAAATATTTACAGAAAGTGTAGCTGATACAGAATGATAATTTTACTCTTGCTTGAATTTAATTGAGAAGATTCAGTGATACATGCTTCTATTGATTGCATTTTCATCTATTTTATGTCTTGTATTAAAACTAATTATGAAGATAACTTTTTATGCAACCCTTTCGCCCTTTATGTAAACAACTTTTAACTTGGTCAATTTGGAGGTGGGTCAACCTCCATTTATTCTTACATTTATTTACATGTTTAATAGGGAAGAAGTATAATTCTCTTGAATGTTCAAGTAAGTGATAGAAATTCACGAGAGAGAAATAATATAAATTCACCATCATATTTTATCAAAATTTCTTCTTTTTCTTTCTTTCTGCTACATATTGAGCTCTTTTGGACATTGCTTATAAGTTCTCTTCATTAATTTGAACAATAATTTCAGAGAGTTTACTCTCTGAATAGCG
Organism: Dinomys branickii; assembly: GCA_004027595.1. Lineage (NCBI taxonomy): Eukaryota > Metazoa > Chordata > Mammalia > Rodentia > Dinomyidae > Dinomys > Dinomys branickii. Next base: position 7,873 of record PVLD010014889.1, read on the forward strand.
TTCTAGGTTTTAGCTTATCTTTGAATTATGGGTATTGTTTATTATTTAGATATTATTGTGAACAGAATGTTGAGGGATATGAGCATAACACAGATGAGAATACATCTTTTTTTTCACTTTTATTTTAAAAGTAAAAGAACAAAAACATATTAACGAACAGACACAAAGTAGCATAAGAATAGTACATTCAAAACTGAGTTACAGACAAGGTGACAGGGAATCAACAATGGTTGTTGCATTACATATTGATAACTTCGAAGTGTATACTCAGGAAGACAGATAGAGACATGCAGAATTGATCAAACAAATAATCATCAACTATTCCTTACAATAAAGTGACCTAAGTCAGTAGTACAGCTATGTTAGATATACTGCATATACATACATGCTTACTTACATACATACATAATTATCCCTTCCTTCCTTGTTGCTTTGTCTATAATTCAATTTTGATTATGTTGTTATTGTGCTACTTTGTGTCTCTTTGTGAATGCTTTCCTCTTTTTTTGTTGTTGATGTAGTTCTTTTTCTCTCATACTTTAAAAAAAAGTTGTATAAAAAAATGAAAAGGGGAAACTACACCTTGAAATATGAAGGTTTTGTGTTCTTATTCTAGCCTTAATTGCTTAGTCATGAATGTCATGAATAAAAGAAGCTGTCCATTAAAGAAATGGGACATTTTGCATAATGTTCAGTATGTGTCAATAGGTTCAACAATCCAAGTTTCTTGTGAGAGTTGTTACTGATTCAGCCATTCATCAATGGGAAATACATCTGGTAAAATGCACAAAGAGATATAGGAAAAATGTCTGTAGCATTTTAGGCTGAAATGTAAATAACTGAACAAATTAACGTTTTTCTGGAACATAGAATTAAGCTGGGTGACACAGGTGATAGACACAGGCTGTGGGCTTTAGAAGTTCTTGTTATCTATCCTGATGTCTAATTTGTAGGTGATAACTTACTCTCATTATGATGATGGTGTCCTCAGGAAAAAGACATCTAAATTCATCTCTCGCAAAATGTGCAAAATGTCCACCTCTACAAATGTTTACTCCGAGAACTCAAGCAAAGTAATGGCAGAATAGACATAATTTTGTGTTTCTCAGTTTGTCTTAATAAGATGCTGTAAATAGGTTAAATAGAGAATGGAAAAGTCTATATTTGTTAAAAGGGCTGTATGATATAGTCCCTTTTAAATTAATGAATCTGCTGTTGTGACCTGCTTTTCCTTTCCATTTCCGGCTATCCAGAATTGTTTATGAGACCTACGATGTGATGATTAGGAGGGCATCCTTTGGTGCTAGACTGCTGCAAAGGGATAGAAATCAGGGCCAATCTTCATATTAATTATAAGAACTTGAATAAGACATTCGGCTATAAATTAGGAATAATAATAGCATAAATTTGACCCTGTTTTTAATTAGTGACTTGATATACTTAAAGCCATTGTCTTGGTTACTTTTCTCTTATTCCTGAAACAAAATACCCAACATCCAAAATGAAAGAAGGAAAGGTTTATTTAGCTCACAGTTTGTAGAGATTTCAGTCCCTAATCAACTGGCTCCAAGGCTGGGTGTCAGGGCACAGAGGCAACAGTTAGAGGCAGCAGAAGACAGCAAAAGCAGCAAGAACAAAAGCGGGGAAGAGAAAGCCTCTTTTCTTCTCTTATATTGTATTCAGGCTGCCCCCACAGGGCGAGTGCAGTGTACACAGCATCTCCATGCCCTCCTCTTGCACAGAATGAGGATGTTTAGAGTGAGGACCCTGTTCCCCTGTGGAGTTGCTTAGATTTCTAACCTTTTCATCTGACACAATGTACCAATCATATCAATCCACCCCTTGTCAGTTGGCAACAAGACATTTCTTTACACTGGTCTCCAGATACCAAGACATGCTTATTCTTATTTCACAACTTGAATATTATAACACAGGTTTAACAATCCTTAAGAATAAGTATTAGGACTATCAATAATATATCACATTAGAAGCATAATATACTGTCACTGGCCCTCCAAAGACTCATGTACATTCCGTTATTCAAAAGGTGTTTAGTCCATCTACAAGACTTGCCAAAGTTCTAACAGTTTCAGCGTTTCTGAAAAGTCCAAGTCTCAAGATGCCTCCAAGATATGGCAAACTCTTAGCTGCAAGCCTCTGTACAAATGGAAAGTGAGACACTTCCACCATGCAGCAGCATGAAATAAACATTTTTATTCCAAAAGTTACGAACAGGGAATACAAAGGATTGGGACCAAAGTAAGCCCAAAATTCAGCAGGGCAAACATTAAGTTCTGCAGTTATATGCCCAGCATCTGAAGCAATCTGGTAAATTGTGAGCTCCCAAGGGCTTGAGTAACTTCACCCCTAAGGACTTCTGGTGGTTACAGTTCCTAGAGCCGCTCTCTTAGGTGTGCTTTGGTCCCTCCTGGCAGCTGTCCTCAGGTAATCCACATTCTTGGCTTTTACAAACTTCTGGAGTCTCCACTGCAGCTTTAGCTTCACACTCACAGCTTCACACACTGTCCCCTCAGAAGCACTATGCTTGCCCTTCAGGGTCTTCTAAACTCAAGGTGGATGCCTTTTGAACCCCATAACTCTTGCAATCTGCATGCACCTAAAATCCAGTGCCATACGAATGATGCCAAGCTCAGCTAGAGCAGTTGCCAGGCTTTCTTTTTCCTGCATCACTGGGCACTCTGAATCCATTTCTGAGGAACAAATGCTTTATGTTCCATTCTGGAACATGGTGCTCTGTGACTTTCTCCTCAAAGTAAAGTCTTTCACTTTTGTAGTTTTGAGGCTGCAAAAGATGGAGACTTACTGCTCTTTGTGATGCTTTCCAGCAGCTTTGTTATTCTCCTGTCTCTTCTCAACCGTTAAGATTTCCTCAGCTCTATCTTTACAGTCCACAGCTTTACTAGAGCTTCCTTTTGGCCAAACTCAGAATATTTCAAATCTCCCTGCTGGGCTCTTTGCTCTTAATTTTCAACATATATCTGGCAAGAAGCCCCCAATAATACCTATGCAGCAGCCTCAACATTCAATTACCTTGAAATTCTTCTGCCAGTTAATTAGTCCACTGCCGTTAATCTCAGTCTCAGACAAAGTCCCTGGACATGAGCAAAATGCAGACAAACTTTCAGCCAGGATATAACACGCATCATCTAGACTCCAGCAACCAATACAGTCTGTCTTCCCAGAAGAAACTTCTTGAGCCTGATCTTTATAGCTTTTCTGTTCTGAGCGTTGACCAGAAGCTCCCTTAAAGAACACCCTGAAGTGTTCCAGCTCTACTCTTTCAGGTGACATCCCAAACCTTTCCAAATTCTTCCCACAAGCCATTCCCAGAGGCTCTTAAATCATATGATATCTCAGCAATGACCCCACTAATTGGTACCAAATTTTATCTTGGTTACTTTTCTTTTATTCCTGAGAGAAAAATACCCAACACCAAAAATTAAGGAAGAAAATGTTTATTTAGCTCATAGCTTGTGAAGACTTCAGTCCCTAATCAGCTGGCTCCAAGGCAGGGTGTCAGGGCACAGGAGCAACAGTTGGAGGCAGCAGAGGAGCGCAAAAGCAGCAAGAGCAAAAGGGGTGAAGAGCAAGGCTCATTTCCTCTCTTACATTGTATGCAGGCTACCCCTGGGGGAGGGGGTTATAGCACTCATGTCCTCTTGCACAGTATGAGGATGTTTACAAGGGGCGGACTCTGGTTCCCTGCTGAGTCACTTAGATAAACTTCTAAGCTTGTCAAGTTCACGCAACACATCCACCTTTACAGCCATGTATATGACAAGCATGTTGTTGATTATACTTACTATTTTTATTTACTGAACATCTATAATATTTAGCTTTTTATTTTGAAGTATTTTATTACAGATTCATAAGATGTTTGAAATATAAAATGGTCTCAACTATACTTCATGTTTCTTCCAATGGTTACTCATTTTATAATTGAGTACAATATGAAGATAGGATACTGACATTGATGCAAGCTGTTTGTGAAGGAGGAGGTCTGGTTGTCAAACTTTTAAAAATATGTAACCACCATTGAAATCAAATTATGGAATTAATCTATCTCTACAAATCTCTCTGTCTTGTTCTCCACTATTCTTGTTGATATCCTAAACTATTCTTTTTTCCAGTTTTTATTTTTAATTAGTACATGTTTGCATTACATAATGATTATATTTGTGGCAGAAACTACCACATGAACTAACAAACTCCCCATTTAAAAAATATCTTCCCACTATTCTTAACTGCTGGAAAATCATGACTTTATTGCCCATCTCTACTACAAGTTAGACTAATGTAATCACATACTATGCAATCTTTTGAGATTGGCATTTTTCTTAGCATAATTACTGTGAGATTTTCACATACTAGTGAAATATATTGATAATTTTATATAATTGTGTACTATTTTGTATTGCTTAAATTTGATCAGATCCACTAGATTGGCTTGGAATTCTCTGAGATGGTCGGGGAAGCAGATTTCTGTGCGTGTCTGAGTGGGCCATGGAGGTCTGATCATGAGTAGTATACACAGTCCTGGCCCTTCCTGTACTGTTCACTTGCTCTGTTGCGTAAACTGAACAGCTTTGCTCCATTGTGCCTCCTGGTCCTCTGTCGTGAGGTTTCTGCCTTGGAGCCAGAAGGTCGTGAACTGAACACTCTGAAAATGTGAGCCAGTGGAAGTGCTTCCTCCTCTAAGTTGCAGATGTTGTGTACTGTGTTTCAGCATAAGGAAAAGTAGGGAGCATTTCATCATAAGAATTTACTACATCCTGTTTAATAATTTGGACATCCAAAATTTTCTGCTTCTAGGTTTCACCTATTAAAAATAATGCTTAAAAAAAGATTGTGTATATAGGCTTTCATTTCTGCAAGACAAATCTCCAAGAGTGGAATTGATGGGTAAAGGGGTAAATATGTGTTTTTAAAGAAACTAACCAATAATTTTCCAGAGTTTTGAACCATTTTACATCCCGTCAACAATGCAAATGATCTATTTTTAATGATTCACTTTGCCTTCTTGCTAGCATTAGGTGTTGTCTCTAATTTTTATGTTAGTTGTTTTGATAAGTATAAAGTCTCCTAGAATTTTAATTAGGACTGAGGATACAAATTTAAATATGATCTTGACATGAATGAGACAGAATAAACAATAAAATGAAATAAAAATATAGGAAATAATTGAAGCTTACCCTGAAAATAAAGGAAATGTGAAGATAGCTAGTAATGAGTAAGGCAACTTTAATTAAAGTGCATGAGGAAAAGTTTGTTCCCTGAGATTTTAAAGAGACAGTGGTCAAACCACACAGAATCAGAGGATTATTCTAGAAGCAGAACATAGTAATCACACAAACAGAAATAGAAATGGGGTTTGTATATGCCCAGATTGGGAAAATGTTCTCTCTTTTTTTTTTTTTTTCATAAGAAGAGAATGATGCGAGATGTGATTGGTAAGAAGCTATGAAACCTTGAGCTGTTCTCATCTAAATGGAGTTTTTTTTTTTTTTTTTTTCTGTTAGCAAGGAACTGAAGCAGAAGTTAGGAGGAAAATTTGTATGCTCTTTGAAAAAATTGCTGTGACTCCTGTTGAAAGGGTTCATTGACGGAACAGGGATAGCATTTGGAATAGAGAGATAGATTTGTGTTCTAAAGGAGAAATACAGGGGTTAGATTGGCTACTCAGCAGAAATAGAGGGAAAAAGAAATTTGGGGGCATGGAGGATGACAGAAAACTTTCTAGATTGAACTCAGGTTTGAGGCACAAGTCCCACTATCATACTGGATGACATTTTTTGAGATGAGAAAATCTGGTGAAAGAATTTTGATTGTTTCCTTAAGAGCATGTCTTACATTCACTTAGATTTCAGAAATCCTTTCTGAGATTTCAGTTGGATGTCCAGGTGGTTTCAAGTACGAGCTAGATATATTGGGTTAAATGTTGCTTTTGCTAGTCCCCATTGTCATCTGCTCCTCAATGTGTAGAACAGTGAGGTCAGTAAGCTGAGGCAGAGTGGAAATGTTTCCATTGAATTTGTGTTTCAAGAATTATGTTGGACCCAGTAAATTCTAATGCTTTTATCTGTTAAAATTAAATTTAAAAATAAATTCTCTGGGTTCCTATTGTGTTTTTCCCTTTTCTTATTTCTAAGACTAGAATGATAGAAAAACCTTCTCAGATTCATTTTTTTCTTCTGGGTCATGTAATAATAATATTTGCTTGACACATATTGAAATTTAAGTAAACTATTCAAATTAAGCAACACTAATACAACTTGATAACTTTTAGAGTCTAAAACAATACACATAGACTTCATATAGTTTCCCCATTTTTGAATGTATAGCAGATATATGGTGATAGATCATTTCTGATTGTTTATCCCATGTTTGCTTAGATTTCTCAGTGTATAACCATGGCTATTTGAGTACTGTTTTCATGACATTCTTTTAGAATATTATCCTTATTATATATATATTTGGTACCAGGAATTGAACTCAGGACCTTGTGCTTGCCAAGCAGGTACTTATACCACTGAGCTATATCCTGGGCCCACATTCTTAGTCATTTATAAACATCTTTTAGGCTATTCTCATTCTGAATGGATATGAATATATCATGTACTCTAGGAAGCAGAATTTTTATTATTGTTTTAGTGAGTTTTTAAGAACAGAATGCATTTCACAATGACCCATCACTGAGAAGAGAATTATTCTTGAATCTCCAATTTCAGTGTTCTGCACTGTTTTGTTTTGTTCCACTCTGTTTGTACTGTTTTGTTTCATATGGCATATTTGGATTCCAGGCTGGCCTAGAATTCTCTGTAACCTAGGCTGGCTGTCTTGGTGCCTTTACCTCCTGAGCACTGGAATAACAGGTAACACACCATAACAAACTGTCTTGTTTGTTTTTTAAGGTGCTACTGGAAAAAATAAACTTTAAAAGAAAAGAAAAATAGTCTACTTCACAAATTAAAAACAACTAATATTTTCAAGATACCTAAAAGTATAGGGAGTTCAACGGAAATGATAGTTTATATTTAAATTCAATGAAGAGACAGAAGTAAAATTTCAGACTCTTTAGTTTCTTTTTTGAAGCTGAAAGATTTGCTGTCCTTGTAAATCTACTACAGTGCCATTGATGTTGACCTTTTTATAATTAAATTACAGTTTAATAGTACAAGGCCTTGTATGTTTTGTGCAGAGTGCAGACAATATTTTCTAGTACACAGAAATAGTGTCTTTAATGGGATGTCTTCACTTCAATTATGTGCTCACCTATGTGTCCTTAGGCAAAGCCACCTCCCTCAGAATCTTAATCCAAGAAATTTAAAATTTATTGCTATTAAACCATGCCATCAGGTTATATCTCTCTAAGACTTATTGAAAATGCATCATTAAAGTGAGTGATCCTCTTATATAACTTGAATATCATATCTTCCATAAACTAATGTAAGATTTCTTTTATGTAGGAGGCATTTTTGGTCATTTGCATTTTAATAAAACAAGTACTTCAGTTAGATCATTCACCCATTTCATGTGAAGCAATCTTTAAGAACACCGTATATTGGCACGATTTTTCAGTTGTAAAGGTTTCTTTCCTCCACTTTTAATATTTTATTAGCCCATGTTTGTAGTAGCGAACGGATGTCTCACGAGGAGTTGTCAGATACGCATAACACAGCTTAATCTTTTCCGTTCCCTCATCTCCTTCCCCCGCCATCCCATTTGCAAAACACCCATCACCCTCTATCTCCCTATTTTCTGTTAATTATCCTTTCTTTTCTTTTTATTTAAATTTTGGGTATTTTCATGTAAGAGAATTTGTTTTCCTGAGTAACCACTTTGAAAATATCAATATGTAATAAAATAACCATGGTTAACTTCCTGTCATCTTGTCTGTAATTCAGTGCTGCTTATATTGTTCTTGTGCTATTTTGTGAATGGATGTCTGTTTGTTAATATGTTTTCATTCTTTTATTTTTAAAATAAACAAAAGAAATGATGCAATGCTATAGAGTTCTCATTTCCCAGAAATTTAAGAGGTCATCATATGACCAACCATGCTTCACTCTCCAGAAAATAAAAAAGAACAAATTCATTTTGGCATTATTAAAATGTAGGTTATATAGTTTAGTTTAGATATATTAATCACTTGCTCTTTATTACCATCAACCTTTAACTTTTTGGTAATTATTGAAGATCTTAAAACCTTTTGCACATTCAGAAGTACCAACTTGTGTAATTTGGAAATTAATGTGCTGCAACTTGTAATAAGGCAGGAACATCAATCTATCCATTAACATATTCTGTGAGATCTTGAGAATTCCATAAAGGATAAGCAAATCTTTAGATGTTTCTGAGCTGTGCTCAATGTTATTATCCTACTGAATTAAGTGTAAAATAATTTTGGAGTAACTTATTGCCTACTGAAAAAGGGTAAGTGGTAGAAGATGGTTCTTTAGAGCAGTTTGGTCTTTTTACTGCCAAGCCATTACCTATGGTGTCAGTAATGTCTCAAAAGCTCTGGGAACTGGGTAAGCAGCAAGGCAACTGGGTAAGCAGCAGAGAAAGATCCTCCCAGAGGATCACCACCCAGACACTGGAATATAGCAACATGAAAAAGACAAGAAGGAGAGAAGCGGGTCTCCTGGTCCTAGGAAGGATCTGAAATGAGAACTGAAGCCCACAGAACAAGCAAACAAGATCCCTCCCTGAGGAAAAGCTCATTCCTACACTCCCAGCTTCAGCTTTGGAGCCCTGCATTTGTGGGAGCCTCCCAACTCAGCCAGAGGAGAGTGAAATTCTGAGAGCTGGGCCAAAACCAGCGCAGAGAAAGCACAGCCTGGAAAAGAAGCAACAGCATTCAGGAGATGTTGTTGAACCCAGCATGACAATGTAAAGGTACAACAGCCACTAAAGCAGAATGCTCACTCTGCTGAGACCTGTTCTAATCAGTGCTCTGAAGCAAGGCAGAGACAAAGCAACCACTACACAGCCCGCCACATGCAGCTCTGCACCTGCCCGGAGGCTGTGGCCTGCTACCCCTCCTCTGTGAGAGCAACTGCCAGCAGAAACCCCAGGGCCACAGCAATATCCGGGGATCCAGCCAATGAACACACAGGAACTGGAGCACAACAGTAAGAGTGGGATGCAGATGGCAATGGACCAGATAGCCTCGCATCCTTCTTAGTCCAACACCAAGCAGGAAACAAGAGCTGAGGTACCGGGCTCCAGCTCCTACCCTGAACTCCCTCTGTGAGCACCCTGAGACTTGGCGCCCCTTGCGTACAACATCTGTTCCCAACAGCAATGAGCTGAGTCCATGGGTTTCAGGACCCACTCTAAACTGCTAATATGAGCATCAAGAGGGACTTCATACCACTTGCATATATGAACCTTGTATGAACCCATAGCAAGAAATTATACAAAAAGCAGCAGTCGTGGAGTCTAGGAGATGACAACGTACTCTACACAGAAGACCCGAGAAACTCCTCCAATTGTCTCCTAGAACTAATGACTAAACTTAGTACACACCCTGGACTACCTCAGTGAGCACAGATGGGGGAGACCTGAGGTAATTGTGCCCAGCATTGTAAGAGTGCCCAATGCCCAGCTGTGTAAGGGGCGGGGAGTGGCAGCACTGGAAATTGAGAGGTGGGAGGAGGCGAAGACCTGGAAGTAGGGTGCAGACCCTGTCCTCTAACTGGGTGGAGATAGCCTCCAAAGAGTCATAGGCAGCCTGCAGGGAGAGACTGGTGGACTATGAGGGGACTCCAGGGGCCTTGACAGGGAGCTCAACGGCCTGTGGGAGGAAGGGGGTTCCCCACAGGTTACATGAAATCCTGAGGACCTGGACCAGGCCCCCGGGCACACAGGGATGGGGAGGATCCTGGCGGTCTGTGGGGGTGACCCCACATACTTGATGGGTCCCTGGGTGTGCAGTCATGGAGCAGAGCCTGGCGGTCTGCGGGGGCGGCCCTGTGGACTCGACCTGGGTCCCAAGGGCCTTAGGGGCTTGTCAGCGAGGCGTTGATCATAGTGCGCCTTTGTCCCTGCCTATGTACGGTCATTGAGGTTGGGTGCTTTTCCACCTAATGCCATAGTAATTTGTGTGCACTCATGTTTGTTGCAGCATAATTTCAAGCAGTCATGCATCTTCCCGATATGAGAGCCCAAGGGAATGAATAAAACCAAAAGGTACAGTTATTATCAGAGGGAAGATGACTGATTGGGTGGGAGAACAATAGAGATGAGGGTGGAGAAAATTGATTGATTGTATGGGCTTCAATTTGTATAACTGAGTAACAAAAGCGAAGATAACATTTATGTAATACAGCAACCGCTGTTAATTCCCTACTACCTTCTCTATAATTTTGTATTTCCTTTTTGGCTTTTGTGTTATTCTGGTTTATGTCTGTTTGGTTGTTGATATGTCTCCATTCTTTTGTCTTTAAAAAAAAAAAGCTCATAGACTTGTATGGTCTATGAAATGTCCTGGAAATATAAGGAGGTTATTTACATAACTTGATGAAATTCATATATCTCCATGGAGCTAGTGTTTATGGAAATCATTCTTAGAGTTTTCTCAATCAGCCATGATCCACAATAGGTATAGTTCTAGTCCTGCCCATTCCAAGTGCAAATAGTTTTTCTGGTCTTTCTTTGGCCTGTATTTCTGCCCAATTGCTGCTCCTTTGAATTGTGTTTTCCCATGCCATATTTTCCTACTCATAGCTGGTTAAACTTGGCTAACTGACCTCTGCTATAGCCACATTTTCCCTTAGGACTTTTTCTGCTCATCTGGAGATCCTATGCAAATGGTAGGTAGCATTTCCCGGTACCAAATTCCATGGCTCCCGTTTTCAGAGTCCTTTCTATTGCAATGGAAATTTTCTGTCTTAGAAGACACATTCTAGAACTTGCTATAGATGTACTATGTGTTAATTAATAGCGACCTCTGGGTGATCTAGAAAATAATAATAAACCACGTATGTGTTCCCGCTTTTCTGAATCTGTAGTGTTTTTGAGCATGTACTTTTTGTAGCTCTTTTGTCAGCTCTATGGAGAAATTTGTTAAATATTCAAAAAATGCCAGAGCTATGTGGATTAAAAATATAGCGAATAGTATAATATTCATTCATCATTTGCAAGTTTTTCTGTACTATTCCTTGAAAAATTGCTCAATTCATGGTTATTTCTACCTTCTCTGTCAAAATACTAATATGTAGACTGAAAATGTAAAGGAAAACTGATAAATGAAAGTGGAATTTCTTTAGGAAGTAACTGTGAGTCACTCTATAGAGGAAACTGAATCAGATTTACATAATCACCTTTGGAATTTCCCTGTTAGAGTTTATCCAGAAAAAGAATAGTGGAAAAGGGTTTCTTTTTTGCTGCTTTGTTTCTTTTTTTAATTTTAAAGAGAATAGTAAGAAAAAAAGCACAATAGCAAAATACAAACAACGCAAAGCAAGGACACTAAAAATGATATGGCCTTTCAAACCAAATGACAGGGATTAAGAGCAGTTGTATTACATGTTGTTGTCTTCAACAAAGTTGCTCAGCTTCCCAGATGCTTTGTTTCTTATCTCTTTGACTCTGCTACTTTCCATCTTAGTAGAACTACCACCAGTTCCAAGACCAAGACTCTCACGGATGCCTTCAGTCATTGGAATTGATCTTTCTGGTTTAATTATGTTCCACTTTCTTTTTGACAGCTATATTCTGTTCCTTGCATTTGCTTGCTGACCTTTGCAGGAGATAGACTTTGCTTTTCTACAAGATGAGACTTTTTTCTAGAACTTTGACTCCATCCTTTCTTCTCTCCCCCTCTCTCTGGTTCCGGGAAGAGACCCTGAGCGCGGAGGCACATCGCAGCTTCTCCTTCTGAGACAGCAACTCGGTAAGTGGTTGAATGGCCGGGGCTTGTCTTGGACTCCTGCACTTTGTTCCTCAGCCTTTGAAGGTGTGTGGATCGCCTGTGCAGGCGAGGGCCCAAATTCTAGCTTTACAGTCAGATTTCTATACTAAAAATACCTCTCCTACCAATGTTGAAGCCAAAGAAGGACAAGGAGTTCATGCATATAATTTTTGCGCTCAGTTGAGACTATTAATTACTTTAATCACAACCTGAGAAACTTATTCACTTACAAATGGGATCATAAAATGTAAATGATTTTTACAAAAGTGATAAAACAGTAGATATAACAGGTAGAACATTGCATCAAAGACCCCAAATGAACTAAGCCTCGTATCTACATACTTGTCTGATACTGACTTTATTGATAATTGATGTGACAATGAATTTAGGTTTGCCAAATTGAAATAACATGACTACCATGTAAGAAATCTAGTCTATCCTACTAGAGAGACCAAGTAGAACAGAATGCTTCCCAGCTGGTAGCACTAATAAACTGGCAGCCATTTGGGTGATGCCACTTTGGGTCATATATGTCTGTTTATTTAAGTAAGAAAACCTAGGCAGGGGTCAGTTTATTATTCTTCTGAGCGCAGTCCACTAAATCTTATGATGTCTGCTACATAGCAATATATATTTTAAATAATAATCAAAAACTAAGTATGGACAAAGGAACTTTGTGAGCATTCCATAAATTATATTTACCTTTCTTTTTTTGGTACCAAGAATCAAACTCAGGAGCTTGCACTTACCAGGCAGGTGCTGTGTCAGAGAGCTATACCCCTAGCCCCCAAATATATTTATCTTGATTTCCTTCTAAGCTATGTTTAATTGGGAATTATTAGAACAAATTATTTAAGTGTTGGTCCGAAAGTAACCTTTCATACTGCTGCAGTTCCTTTTTTGTCTCAATTGTCCCATGAAAGCAGAGTGCTGTATTTAATAGTGTTTTTGAGGTATTTTATAAGGGCTCTCAGGCAATTTTCATATATCAGGTCAAAAATATAGACTGGTATACAATCATTAGTTTATTTCTCTCCACCCACTTTGACTTAATTTTCTTTTTTTTTTTTTTTTTTGTGGTACCAGGGATCAAACTCAGGGCCTTGTGCTTGCCAGGCAGGTACTTACTCCACTGAGCTATAGCCCCAGTCCCACTTAAATATTTTTTAAGCATACTGAAGACAACTTGATTTATGTTTATTCTGGTGTTCCATGCAGAGTTTTTCCTTTAGAAGTTTTTAATCAGACGAGTATCTAGATATGAGTCTTAGTACATTTTTTCCCTTTCTGTCCTTTTAAAAAATTATGATTGTAGATGAGTCCACAGAACTGGTCAACATAAATATATTGATATCGCCACAGAACACTAAATGTTTGAGTGTGCTGCCATTCCAAAGTACTGATAGAGGCTAGAGTAGTAAATTTAATGGGATGTGGAACATATAAAATCTTGCATTGCTTTACAAGATATTTTATATTTGCTGCACATATTTTTATATATCAGATTAATCAGTAGTGGGATATTTATATGTTAGTGCTTGTGCTAGTTCCCAATCAGCTACTTTGAAGCAGTGGTGAAATGTAAAAGTTTAGAAAGAGGTTACATTTTTTTCTACTCTGCACATGTCAAATGGCATTCTGAATTATAAACTTAAATTTCAAAGTGACTGTGTAGAACATTTGTGTGTACGTTCAAAATAATTTAAAATTCAAAGAATAATATGAAAGTTCTTTAAGTTGCTCCTCAGTTGTCATTGTGGGATTTATAGGGATACACAGTTTGTGGTGATATTTATCTGTTGGACTCACCTGCCATTTACAATAGACCAAATTGGTATTTGAGTTGAATTCTTCAAGAAATAGAACGCTATAAAATTCTTTAGCAGGCAAATTTAGGTTCAGGAAGAAAGTTAACTTAAGACGATTATTGCTTCCATAAAGAGTTAGTTTGCTGAACTGGTTTACAGACCATGTAGTAAGATGTAGTGTACCAGGTGGTTTATACGCTGCAACTAAATCAAAATAACTATGAGCACAATAAACGAAATATCTTTTCACTTGTGCAGCTGTCTCAGGTCATCATTCCCTCTCTTGAGAAATATTGAGTTCCCTCTACCTTAAGAGATTTATGAATCAGAAAGGATGTGGGCTCCTTGAATGTTCAAAATACCTTCAAACATTAGAGACTGTCAGTGTGTGGTAGCAAGTATCGTCTCACAAGAGTATGATTAGCTTTTTTTTTTAAGAGACATAAAGTAGTCCCTCTCCATTCTCCCCAGACACACATTATCCCAACTGCCTAGAGAAATGGTTAGCAATTCACTCAGAATTAATCTCAATGAGGCTGTGAGGAAACATTCTTGTACGCATTTGTTGAATGCAAGAATTATGGAAAATGTGATAGGACTCACATCTAATTCTACCTCTGCTGTTCTAGGGTCCTTTAGACATGGCATGTATCAGAGTGCAACATGTTCACCAGAACCAAGGCAGTTCAGTGCAATAGGAAGGTTTTTAACTCTAAAACTGTAAATTGATATCAATCTTGTGTAAAGTTCACAAACTCAGAGTATCAGTTTTTATTGTTATGCTTTCTATTCCTTTATTTTGCTGTGGTCTTCCTATTTGTAGAGCTACTTTGATAAATAACAAAGTTATCACTATCAGATAAAGATCAAAGTCTCTTTGTTAATAAAAACATCCCCATCTGTAAAGTTGATTGCTGTTTTATGAGCATGCTCCCACTTGAATACTGTGGTGACATACTGTCATATTATAATGAATAAATTGCTCATACCCCTTGCCTGTGGGTAACTTTTTAACTATACTAGTTGCAGTTTTAATCACACAATGTATTTTCCTTATAGATGATAGACATGATAACTTAATGATCATATTAAGTAGTCTTCCGGGGCTTTAAAGTCACAAATCACATAACTGCTCTAAATCTAAATCTTTTTAAAATCTCTTTATCATGTTTTTCTTTTATTAGCACTCATACTGAGCATTTGATTTGCTCCTTCATTACCAGAAGAGTCAAGACTTCTCAGTGCATTTAATTGTTTCTAAAACAGTGTCTGTTTAGCTACATCCTTATATTTTTCCTATATGGAAATTCTCATTTTAAATCTTGCAAGAAAACAAATCTGAAGTGCAGAGGAATTATTATAGATCTATCTCAAAAATGAAAGCTTTTAAAAGAGAGTTTAACATCAGAACATTAGGAGAAAAATTGAAGAAAATCTATTGATTCAGAAATATTTTCTTTGAAAATACTAATATGCATACAATTTTCACAGAGAGTACCTTTATTTTAAGGACACAGACTTTTTTAAGGTAAAGCTATTTTTACTTCGGGTAGTATTTAATTGATTTAGAAGTTCAGTGGACAGAATTAGGTTCAGTGGAAGAATTATTGTCCCAGGGAGAGAAGAGGAATGCTTGCCAGCTCTGCTCTCAACCTCTAATAAAGTTCCTGTGTTGTGAGTAGAGCTACTAATTCAAGTAGTTTTGACAGGAAGCCTTAATTATTGATTGATTGATTATCCAGTTACAAAATGTCACCTTTAATTTAATATATTGTGTACTTCTTAAGAATCACTTTCAAGACTTCTATTGCCAGTGGTTCACAGGGTATACTTGAAAGCAGTAAACAATTAATAGTATTAAGACGTACAGTATATTAAGCCCAAAATCTCAAGATGTAATTCAGAGACTAGTGGGACAAACTTGAGGCATTTTCAAATAGCCGGATGAGAAAACTGAAAGGCACATTTAGGTGGCAGTAACTGTAGGTAAAATTGGTGTCAATAACCTCCTTTTGCGAATAGCTTAAGAAACTGGGTCTCTTTTTACTCCCACTCTTCCTGCAGAAAAAAAGACCGTTTCTCCCTTTTGTCCCATTACTGTTATTAGGTAGCCTGCTTCTAAAAGTGGCTCACTAAGTGAAAGTTACTGGGTTCCGGGTTGTTCACCTCTCCCTGTGGAGCTGGATTCCAAGTTCTACTCGTGTCAACAAAGAACTGAACAAGATAAGCAAAAAGCAGTGAGCAAGTTTACACAAGAAAGTGAGTGACAAGCGGGGGCGAAACTGGCTCTACAGGGTGAGTGTGGACCAAGTAAAAGGGGAAAAAGCAAGATAAAGGAACACCCTGGAGAAGGGAAGGTGGGATCTCGAGCCAAGCCAGGGTAGCAAATCCTTCGTTGTCCTTTTATACTATCCAAATCTCGAGGAAACCTGGGAGAACTTCTACATACGGGGCCTGAGAGATGGTACTGGTATCCCACATCTCAGATCGACCTCAGGTTGAAACAGCAAGTGGGCTGAATTCCATAGAAGACTGAAGAATTCTATTTAGGGCAAACAGAGTTTATTAATTTTAGACTGGTCACCGCACATCCCCGGCTAGCAGGTCAGGAATGTGGGCCCCTGCCTGCCTTTGTTTCCATCTTATATACATTTTCGTTTCCATGGTAACAGATTGGAATGCCGTAGCCTTAGCCACACGTTGTTCTCCTTGTTCCACGTAACTGGGTCAGGCTCCGGTCATGAGCCCAACCGCAATGATACATACTTTCTGTACTCTGTTCTATAGGTACCCCTTTAGATAATCATACATTTCCTTTATAGTTACAGTGTTTATGTAGGGCCAGGGAAGGGATGAAACAACCCAGGCAGGGTCATAGGTGGTTGTATGGGCCCAGGTATTTTTCCTTTGGAGAAACATTGCAGGGAAAATTTAACTGCAGAGTTAACTTTTTACAACCCCTCCAGAATGTTTCTCAAGACACATTTTGAGGCTTGTACTAAGGCTAAAACTATGGTATTTCAAAAATGATATGTTAAGCCTTGCCATCCCCTACAAGGTCTGGGCTGTCCCACTGAAAACCTGCTAGAGTTCTCAGGAGCAGTTCAGGTGCTGGGCTTTGGGAAGTGTTCTGTGCATGTGTTCCAGCATCTTTGTAATTAACAAATCAGGTCTACTTCCCCAGTGAGCTTTACCAGGCCCTAACCTCCTATCTCCCTACCTCTACTGACATAGTGGCTGCAATCCTCACATTAAGAATCATCTTTTAGGTTAGATTTTGAAGGGTTCTGATAAGTGTAAATTATATCTTAGAAGCTGGGTGTTGTGGAGCATACCTAAAATACCAGCACTTGGGAAGCTGAAGCAGGAGAATCATCATGAGTTCAAGGCCATCCTGGGCTACAAAGTGAATTCAAGGCCAGACTGAAGTGCCGAAGAAAACCCTGTTTCAAAAAGACATATCTGAGAAGATATTATATAATGGTTTGGGTTTATGAACATTGTTGAACATCTTTTAAAGCATAGACTCCTCCCATCAGGATGATCTGTCATTATAAAGAGTGACTCAATTATAGGGTTATGGGTTAAGAGTACAAGCCCAGTCTCAGAGAGGCAAATACCGTAGGTATAAATCACATTTAAACTGTCTTGATCATATAAACCTTGATTAGGCAGTAGTTATTATTTAATTTTTTAACCTATGTTTTCTAGAAAGCAAGTTGGGTGAGATGAAATGTGATTTGCCTCAGGTAAATAGCATACTAGGTAATGTTCGCAACTGTGACAATACACTTCACAAAGTATATACTGTCATACACAACAAAAAGAAGCATTTTATTCACTCAGTTAAAATTTGGAATTGATATTTGGATGACAAACAGATTTCACCCAAGTAAAATCCCTCCTTTTGTCCTGTACTTGTATATATTTGCATCAAGACAAGAAAGGAAAACAGAAGATCACAAGGGGAGGGGGCAGCAGCTGCAAGTGTCGCACATAATTTCTGCTTACATTCTGTTCGCTAAAACTCAATTCTTCACATCTCTGCAAATGCAGACTGAGCTGTGAACTATGGTTTATTGCTATGCCCAGAGAAACAGTGAAGTTTGGAGAATTGCGAACAGTTGTTGCCATGTGCAGTAGCACAGATGTTATGCCTCAGCATTTCAATATCTAAGAGGCACACCTGCAAAGTGAAGAGAAATAAAATAGGACTGAATACAGATATTTGTCATTCAAACTGATTGCACAGAGTTTTAAATAAATAAATATATATATCATATATGGTATAAAATGATATATTAGCAAGTCAGATATTCTGTACTTGAATTAATGTTGCAGTTATTTCGAACCACAATCTCTATCCTTGAAATCCTATTCCTGTCTCTAATCTCTAAATACTTTCAGCACTCCAACTTGGTAACTCTAGAGCTATCTTGAGAGAACATTTAATGTAGAATAATGACAGCGTATTAGAGTGGAGGGAGAAAAGGTTGAGTACTAGGGGAATTATGAGAAAAGGTACTTTAAGTTTGAGAAAAGAAACATTTTTGCGTAGGAAATTTGCATCACAATAAATCCACTTACCATACAATACAACAGTCACACCTAGAGTTGAGAAACAACTGTGATATAAGAAAAATATCTTCATGTGCCTGCACCATGCTACTGCTGTATTACCTGGGGAAGTCATCTTACCTCTGTCTCTACCATCTCAGTAGGATAAGAAAGATTCGATAACATGCCTTCACTTACTTCTCCTTGTCCATATTTCTATTAACATTTTGGTAAAAAAAATCCTTTCATGATCTATTTCTAAAAAAGCTCAGAAATGAGCCTCCAAATTTGTGTGACCAACTTGCAGATCTTGACAAATTCTCTATTTGTGAAATTAAGATTATAATTTCACTGCCTGTATGAGGCGAATATAAAAGGACCCAGCCTCTTTCATTAATGCTGGATGTCCAGAAACATTTTAGGCTGAAAAACTATTTTTTTTGGCAAAGCATGACAATTCTTTTTAAATTAGAGATGAATGTCTCCATCACATTCATAGCAGGAATAACTGTTACATATAAAAAAAAATTTCTACTGCTTAAAAATCTATCATAAATGTGTGTTTTATATCTTGGCTGCCTTTCTGAAAGAAAAGGATTCTTTTGTTATGGTACAGTAATTTCTCTGTCTTTTATCTTGCTGAGCTTCCAACACCAAGGTCATTAAATATTGAGCTGGCAGCAAACCTTTTACAAAGCCCAGTAGGAAGAATTGGCTATTGAACTGGGTAAACAGGAATTAATCTTGAAGATACTTGACTCTTGTCTTTTAAGCCTTTCCCTAAGAAGTAACTTTTTTTGCTCATCTTATTCTCTGCCATTTTACATTAATTTTAGTCTTTCTTTCTTTTCTTTCTTTTTTCTTTCTTTCTTTCTTTCTTTCTTTCTTTTTCTTTCTTTCTTCTCTTTATTTTTTAAGTTGCCATATTTATTCTTTTCTGAAAATATGCTATAAATTTCTTTGCACACTGTAAGAAATGCAAAACTTCCTGGAAGAATAATGGTTTGTTGAAGGTTTGTTCCTGAAAATGGAACCAGGCACCCGCCTCAAGTAAGACACGGCCATCGGGAGAAACTGCCTTCACGTTCTCATGACACACAGCATGCTTCATTTTAAAGCTGAAATCATTTGGACTTTCTTCAGAAGCTGCACTCCAAAGGGACTTCTGATATACCGCAGAAGACTGCGTTATATAAGGCTAAACAAATATTACAGAATGAAGATATTTATTCTGTATTGAAATAAAAATTTCAGAAGAGTATTGTGAACTCTTAACTAGGGAAGTCTGAGCACTGGGGAATTTTAGCAGAGGAAAGAAAACCATGTATGAACATTATGAAGTGTCTTGCCCTGTATTATATTTTCAGCATTAATAAGTGTAGGTTTAGATATTTGTGTATAATGTAAGTGTATGTTATCATTATGAAGTAATACATTCTGAATATGTAATTTATAATTGATGATGCAATGATTAGGAGTCTTTGAATTTAATGTATGAGAAAAAAGTATGTATTAAGAAATAAGAAATATTAATGCTGTGAGGAATTTTGAAATGATTCAAATTCTTTATTTTATTGATGCAAAAATGCACAGAAAAGATGTGTAATTCTTGACCAAATGTTATGGTTGATACATTGTGTCAATTTGGGGAGTCTAGAGGTTTGGCTAAGTGACTCAGCAGGGAGCCAGAGTGCTTACTCTGTACACATCCTGAGCCTGTGCAGGAGGCAAGCATGCAGAGTGTGTGGGTGTAGAGGAAAATCCCCATGCCTCCAGGGTGGGTAGACTGCATTAAAAAAGAGAATTAAAAAAGACTGGTTGCTGGTTCTTTAGAGGAGCTGCAGTCTTCGCCTGCAGCTTGGTCATGTCCTGGCTTCTGGGGCAGACTGGCTTTTGCCTGGGACTCTTCAGCCTTCTGGTGTAGGCTCTCCATCCTTCATCATAGATTCTTCAGAATTCTGTCGCAAACCCATCAGCCCCCTGATATGGACTTGCATGGACACTGCAGTGAGCTCCAGGCCTGGGACTGGGCTCTTCAATCTCCAGCATTCAGACAACCTCTGCACACTTCCTCATCCAACTCTGTGGCTGGCCATTGTAAGCTAAACATAATTTCTTATACATTTGTATATCTTGTGTTATATCTGTTTCTCGAGTAAACCTTGCCTGATATACCAAGTTTACCTATAATGAGTTTTCCCAGATCTTTTGACTCGAGTACAATTTAATATTAAAAGGTATGTATGGCAATAGAAAATTCTTTTAAAGCTGACACTTATTTTTGCAAACTGAAATGTGACAGTTTTTCAATAGTCACAAAAATTTGTTAAGTAAAAAGATACGGGGTTTTACTTTTGCTAACTGAATGAAAAAAACAGTGAAAAAAAAGTAATATGTTTGTGGTAGATTGACAACTGTTGCTGAACTTATAACACCCAGTTGAATTACTGGTGTAGGAGGCCGCCTGAGGATTGTTGTTGATACCGTAAGAGGCAGAACTGGAGAAACTGTTGGGAGCTGGTAGAAGCTGTTGGGAAGCTGTTAGAGAGATGCTGGTTCTCTTGGACTATTCTGTTGCAGGACCTTGTTCTGCTGGCTCTCCTGATGAACTCCGCTGTTCTCCTTGGGGGAGGAGCTTGGGACCTCATTGTCACTGACAATGAATATGGCTTTGGGGGAGTTCTGGTTCTCATTTTGAGCATTGCTTCTTGGCTATGGAGGGGAAGATGGTGCACTGCTCAGTCTCCCTTTCCTGGCTCCAGTTCAGATCCCTCAGCCTGCTAGCACAGATCCTTCATCCCGCTGGTATAGACTTTCTAGTTTCCACCACTGACCTTTGTGACTTCCCAGCACAGATCTGTGAAATAGGCCTGCTTGAGACATTGTCATCGACTCTAGGCCTCCAGCTGGACTCATGCGAGGCATTTTTATGGACCTTTTTCCTTAAGACCCTTGGTCTTCAGCTGGACACCTATAGGACATTACTGCGGGATCCAGGCCCTCAACTGGATTCTTTCATCTTTAGTGTGTAGAGAGATCTGCACTCTCTCTTTGTATATGATTGTTTGGGTGACTATAAAAAGTACTCTTATAAAATATGTGTCCTGTATTATATTGTGTCCCTTGCAAAAACCCAAACTACAACAATGTTGAAATAACTAAATCATGTAGTAAGATTCCTCCCTTCAGTTGATGTAAAAACTTATGAAATAAAACTTAATGGAGAAGAGAGTTCATCTAAAAAGCATCAAAGAGCAAATAATAGTATTGGTAGTTCAGTTATAATAAAGGTAAAGTCAAGAAAAAAAGAAACAGGGCTGGGGATATAGCTCAGTGGAATAAGTGCCTGCCTAGCAGGCGCAGGGTCCTGAGTTCAATCCCCAGTACCGCCCAAAAAAAAGAACAAAAAAAAAAAAGAAAAAAAGAAACACACTATAATAGCATGCTTATGTGAAAGGAGAATTCCTCAGTTTGGCAAAATTATTATGGAAATGAGCATAATAAGAGTGTGCATAGATACATCCTTAGCTAACTTTATACACAGAGAGGAAGACAAACTTAGTTGAGTGGCTATCATTTCTGAGTTAGGGGAAATTAGAAAGGATGAGGGGAAGAATAGGAATGCAGATTTGCACAGCAAAAAACTTATTTGCGTGTAATGAATTCCTCAAAATTAGTAATTGTGTAAGGTGAATAGACTTGTTTGAAATTTATTGTGGTATAAGAATAGAATAGGTGTGGCATAGGTGCAGGATATCAATCATATAGAAAAAGCACAAATAAAGTTTGCTGTGGCTGAAGCTCAATTTCCACAGAATATTGGGGAAGAATGTGTGAAATATAGAATAAGAATTGTCGTAATGCTCCCATTGAAGCAATAGTAGTGTGTAGGACTGCTTCATTTTTTCTGGGAACTGTGGTTTGTAGACATGCATGTTTTAATAAGAATAAAATTCCATATCTGTAAACTATACAATACTCATTAATCTGATAATGGGCTACTGGCATTTTTTCAAAATGTACGTACTATCTTATTTTATAAAACAGTGATATAGTCATCCTAAATCGTACTAAGCGTGGTGCATTGTCCTAGTATGCAAAGACGTGTGAGCGGGTTAAACAAATGAGCAGTTTTTTCTGTTGATTTCAGATAACCTCTTCTAATCAATATTTTTGTGAATATTTCCATTAAGAATTAGTAGCCACATTAGAAAATGCGATATTTCAAAACTAAGGATGGTCTTAAACCAGGTATTGTGTTGGGTAAAACAAGCAATGATCATTTTTGTTTAATGATACTTGTTTTTATACCTTCTGACAACTGTCAATTTAATTAGTTCTACGGGTGAAGCCAATTTTAAAGAAAGGCGGAGGGTACATTGGAAAGAAATCTTGATGAGAGTGACTTGTTAATTTGTCTGTAAGACAAATTCATTTAAGACACCATTCTTAACTGTTAATTTATCTAAGAATTAGAATTCATAAGAGATTAAGGCTGAGGTATCATATTTCAATCTTTACCTTTTAAATGAAAAAAAAAATTGGAATCTTTTCCTTAACAACAAGTCTGAGTAGATTAACTTAATGAGAGTTCAGTCTGCCAGTTAAGTTATATTCTATACATTTTCTGCAAATTTAGTGTTATAAATTAAGCCCCCACACTTTGGTACTAATATACTTAAAGATTATAAAGAGATTAAAAATTTCATTATGTTATGACAGTGGGAACGATTTACTGAAATTAATGTATGTTTCCTAATTCAATAATATACTTATTTTAATATAATGTTTCAGATTATACAAACAATGTAAATTTGCAAGTCTGTAGAAAATCTTTTTGGTGCGAGGATTAGTTGCTTTTCTTTTTTAAAAAAACATTTTATTCAAGTAAGATGGATGTAAATCTGTATATAGTTAATGTAGGCAACTTGATGAATTTGGAGATAAATATACAGCTGTGAATCTATCACTGCCGTAAACATGCCCACCACCTTCAAACAATTCCTCCTCTCCCACTTAATTTAGAACTTATTTACTTTTGAGTGATAAAAGCACTGTAAGAGCTGCCTTTTCATCTGTTTTCAAGTACACTGTGGCACTGTAGTGCATAGCTGATCCCTGTGACTTGTCCCTCATACCTGCAACTGTATATGTATCCTTTGGCCAATATCTTTCCTTTCCTCTTCTTCCCAGGCTATGAGATCCACATTCTCCTCTTTGGTTCTATGATTCCAACTAAATTAGATTGCTCATGTAGTGGGTTCATGTGGTTTTGACCCTTCTGTGTAAGGCTTATTTCATTTATATAATGTCCTTCACACTCACCAGTGTTTGCCATAAATGGCTGTATTTCCTGACCCCTCCCTGTTTTTAAGACTGAAGAATATTAGTTTCTGTTGCTACATAAAAGTACTACAAATTTAGCTTAAAAGTAACACCTACCTATGAAATCATGTTTTTCATGGGGCACAGTTTTGGGTCCTCTACAAGCATCACAAAGCTGCCATTAAATCGTTGACTTCCAACAGTTACAAACTCTCTTGAGGCCTAAGTGTTGGTCCTCTTCCAAATTTAGTCATGTTTGAAAGAGCCATTTCCTTGTAGGTACGTGATAGTACAACGTGTTTGTTTTCATTATGTTCTGTAGGCAAGGACCATGCTCAATTCTTTGAAGTTGTCCTCTGGCCCTCATTAGATGGTGCCCATCTCTCCAAACACTGTAGCCTACTGGTTGAAGCCTAACAGCAGACCCTTTCCAGGAAGATCTTGGTTTTTCTTTTTTTATTTTAAAGAGGAAAGAACAAATGCAAAATAACAAAAAGACATAAACAAAACAACATAAAAACAATTAGAACAATACAGAATTTCAAAACAAGGTGATAGGAGATTAACAATGGTTGTATTACGTGTTGTTACCTTCAAAAGTATTTACGCAGATCAGTAGATGTAGGCATGTAAGATTGATCAAACAGCTAAACATTAATTGTTTCTTTCAATAAACCAATAGAACTTAGTAGTATAATTACCTTAGCTATCTTGTATAGCTTCTTCTTTCTTTTCTCTTTTTCCTCATCCCAGTTGTCCTTTCCTTTTGAGCAGTTTCTTTTCCTTTCTTTAAGAGTTAAGTCATACAATTGATAATGTCTATTTGTATTAACTCAAAATAAACATATTCAGTATCTTTATTGTATAGGCACAATGCCTTCACTTTTGCCAATGAATGCAATCTAAAAATGGGGATGAAATCTATCATAACCACAGTTTTGCTCACACTTAAGCAGAGATGATACAGCAGAATGTATGTGCCAGAATGTGAGAATCTAGGGGTCATTTCACTAATCTGCCTTCCACAGTTAACTTCCCAGAAACTGAGAAAGAGAGAAAAAAAATCTCCAGTGACTGGTAACAATTTTCCACTTATTGATTATATTTTCAGTCAGGTAATAGTCATTAAAAATTTAAGTATGGTCTGAATAAATATAACTTTGGATAGAGATCAGGAAACTGAATTCTATCATGAAAAGAGCGCTTCTTCTGTTTCTTGCTCCATCTGCTTACATTCTATATTTCCATCAGCATCTGATCTCCACTTTTTCTGACTTTATAGATTCTTATGTGGATTTTTAAAATTGCTAGAGACTGTCTTTCTACTTCTCTTTCAGTTTGGAGTAGGAAAGTGAACTACATTTTACAGTGGAATTTGAGTACAGGAATAGCTAATGGACTGGGCAATCCTGGTTGAAGTGCTCCCATAGGTTCTATGGTGTAATTAATAACCCACATATCCTGTAGTAATCTCTACCTTCCTGATTTCTTTTCTATTACAAAAATTGGGTTATTCCATGGCTATTAGAGGATCCTAGATGCCCTGCCATCATCTATTCATTAACCAGTGTAGGAGCTGCTGTAAGATTCTCAGTGAAGGGCCATTGATCAACACAAACAGGGTCATTGGACATCCAAGTTCTTGCATGCAGTCCATAGGGTGGGAGGAGACCAAGGCCCCTCCTGAAAACATGAAGGCAAGTGGCCTAGATCAAAGTGGCCCTTTTTAGAAATAACTAGAAGTTCTTTCCTTCTGTGATTGTTTTTACTAAGCCCTTGAGTGGGAAGAAAACCTTGTTGCAATATCTGATCAGTCACCAAAGAGTTTGAACTGAGCAAATATGCTCCCATATCCTGTAACACGTCACACTCTCATGGATTGACTAGTATCTGGGGCAGACATAAGGTGAAATATGTCCAGGATGCCCTTCTACATCCCTCCAAGTTAACAATTTTGCACTTCTATTATAGTGGAAACATTGCCCACCCACTGTAGATCTTCAGTTGCCATACCCAGAGGCCATGCCTTAGGGCGATGGTGTTGGGAAATAACAAACATCCACACCTGTGTCTAAAAAAGTCCTTTAAATGTTTTTCCTTGGAATGTGAATTCCATCTCAGGGCAATGTTCTTTAATCTGTTGAATCCAATGCATATCAGAGGACACAAAACTCTTGAATCCCCTTTCTTTTTTATAGATTTTTTTACTTTTATTAAGGGAGGAATGACCCAATTGAGTGATATGAAATTCTGATGTGATTTAAACAATGTCTTGAATAGATTGAACCTTGATTTCCCCTGTATAGCTAGCATCCATGATACCAGGCAATTCCTGGAGACCTTTTAAAGTGAGACTGCTGTGGCCTAGCAGGAGACCCAATGTTCTGTGAGGCAAGGTCCCTAGACTCCAGTAGGAATAACTTGGGGTCTCATTTCAGGAGCTAGTGTGAATCTGGAGGAGGGGTGGAGGTCCAAGCCGCTGCTGTCTTTTGTCACTCGCCAGAGGTCAGAAATGTGCTTGATGTTGGAGGCTAGGGCTAGGGAGGATTTAGAGAAAGTGCCCCCTCTGTTTTGCAGGGCTGAAGCAGGTCCCACTGGAAATTTCCTAAAATGAGTGAGCCTTCCACATCAGCTTTAGATCTACACCCATTTGCCCAATGACATCCTCATGTACAGCTGCACAGATGCCAGGCTTTGTTACAGGACCAGATAGTGGCTGTGCTGCCCTCGTAGGGCCAG
The DNA here is from genome assembly GCA_004027595.1 of Dinomys branickii. Lineage (NCBI taxonomy): Eukaryota > Metazoa > Chordata > Mammalia > Rodentia > Dinomyidae > Dinomys > Dinomys branickii. Next base: position 34,240 of record PVLD010014889.1, read on the forward strand.
CAGAGAAACTTTGGGCAAAATGTCCACCGTCTCAGCAGCTGAAACAGTAAGCCTGTGTCTTCTCCCTTCTCTAGGCTGTGGATGGGCAATCGGAGCGATAGCTGCTGCAAAGGTACCCCGATGTCTGCGCACATCTAAATCGTCACAGCCGGTGTGGCCTGTTTTTTGTGGGCTCTCGACTCCTCTTTATGCCGTTAATTTGCAGTTTCAGAGGCCGACTGTTGAACTGTTAACTTGCTAGCGTTTCCATCACGTATACTCCTCCCGCTAGGCTGGAATAAGCATGCCACAAAATCCTGAACAATTTCATCAGGACTCTGACTAATAATGGAAGTCAAATCAAGGGATGTCTCACCCTTTGAAGAAAGTTCCCTTCAAGCCCCTGTGGCAGCCATTTTAATTTGTAGTGCAAAAGCACCTTTATTATTTATGGTGGCAAAGGCACCTTCTCCAGTTAATACACCTTTTGTGATGACCATGTTGTGAGCTGCATCATGAGCAGCCTGATCAGTGCACAATTAAAACAAATTCCTTCCCACAATAAATAATCCCGTGGACTTAAACACATTTTATTTATTCCTTTCCAATCATTTGGGGCCATAATTATTGTCCTATAAATTCTATTAAATCTAAGGTAAAAGGGACCATAGGGCCACAGGTAGCACTAGTTTGTTTTAATTCTTTTAAAAGTTTTAAAGGTACACCTTCATGAAGACGTATAACTTGTCTCAAATAATTGGGAATTTGAACTTCAGTAACAGAGTAGACATGTTGAAAACCCTCTATGGACTCTTCCACCTGTGAGGCTTCTTTTCATGTTAACTGCAGGGGAGAGAGAAAAAAAACACCTCTACTTTTTGAGAGGTGAAGTCTCAGCTTGTGATACAGCAAAATTTCTCTGAGTTGAAAAGGTGATTTCATTTCTCCTTTTGGCTTAGTTAAGAATATTTAGGTGGCTGTTTTCCTGCCACCTTTTCCCCACTACGGACTTGATTTTAGAATAGTGCTGCACGCCAAATCCTTTGTGGTCATCCCAACAAACTTATGACTGTTGAAGCATTCCCTAGTGCAAATCTACAAAAGTAGAATAAATACAGGAATCAGGAGTACACCAGACATTACTATACACTTCTGTAGTTCTGGAGAACCTGCTTGCCCCATGTTTTATGTCTGATGCCGTCAATATAAATACATCTCTGTGATTAATATTGATGCTATCAATATACTTCCTCCCTTTTGTGCACAATGAGCAGTGTCCCCTCACCCCCAATTTCTTTTTACTCTGCTTCCATGTTTAGGCACCTGTGCCATGGCCTGCATGGCTCTCAAAGTTCTTGAGGGGAAGGACAGTGGGAGGATGGAGAAATATAGATAAGAGACAGAAAGCTGAGGTCAGGTGGAGCCTTCTCTCCAGACGGGAGAAAAGGAACTGCTCAACCATCATAAAGTGTTTATTTATACATCTGGCAGGTTGGTGTGACATGATACCCTCTTTGTCTAGCAACCCATTGCTTGGATTGTCTCAGGGTTTGATGTTCTCTGTATTGAAGTGGCTTGTTTACATGACTTACCTGCAGCACTCTTCGTTTTTGGACTGGGCTTATCTCACGCCTACATGTGATCAATTTCCGGCTTCAGCCACTCCTTGTACCTTCTGGCCACTTAAATATCTTATTTCTAATTTTATTCTGCAAATAAGATCATTGAAATGAGTAAAAGCTTGGTAAAGATCTCTAGGGGAAAATGAGTCTGAGTCAGTATTCTGATACAGTTAATCTGGATCCACAGATTAGGTATTTGACAACTAAAGAAGCAACATTCCCAGTTTTGGTAGCACTTAATTTTAAGATTGAGAAATCAGTACTAATATGTGTATAAACACATGTATATGCCATTAATTTATATTTTGTGAGGTTACAGCATATAATTACATTTTGTGTTCTATTACATGAACCTCTGATAAGCAAGTGTGCCAATAAAAATCCATATGGGAATCTATCAGTAATAACAAATCTGCTTGTCCAGTGAAGGGAATCTGAGTTCAAAGAGGTAAGAACAGAGGCAGCTAACAATTTCTGGGAGAACTTATATTCAGTTGCTTTATTTTTGCAGTCTGCTAGGTCTGAGGTTTGATTCTTTTCCTCCCATTTTATTGAGGTTCTCTCAATTAGAAAATTGATGTAGGAGGACTCTTTGATGGGAACAATCCCAACAATACTGTGGAGTAGCACTTACAGCCTCAAAGTTTTGTTCTGTTTTTTCTGATGGTTTTTGCTACAAAAGAATCAAGCGTTAACAATGACTGAAAAATTCTCCTTTACAAGGCATTGGCTCAGTTGATCTGTAGGTTGGGACATAGCATAAGTAATAATGTCTATCATTGCTTTTTAAATAGTCAGGCAAACTATTTGTCACTTCTACAAAGCAATGGAACGTTTTGATTTCATAAGTGTGAATATATGTATTAGAAAACCTACTATACAATTAAGCTATTACTCTCAATTTTAACTTAGTATCTTAAAGGTAGATTTATCATAATTAATTTATAGACATTAAACTTTATCAGCCTCTAATCTCCGTAGAACAAATGACTCTTTCCCAACTTTCCCAAATTCATTTTACTAAAAGCTGCAGTTTATTACATACCAGACATTTTATTAGGTTCTCTGTGTGTCACTGCCTTTCCCTATTCCATATTGCTATATTACAGACATCAAGATCAAAAAAGCAAACTGCTGAAAATATAGAACATCTCTTGCCTCCAATTATAATGTTAATTTACATATCCAACCTAGAAACTAATGTTTATTTATTTATTTTTTTTTTTTTTGGCGGTACTGGGGATTGAACTCAGGACACTGAGTTTGCTAGTCAGGCGCTTATTCCACTGAGCTATATCCCCAGCTCCCAAAACTAATGTTTATACATTGAGAAAATAAACATCAGGAAGAGACACATTAGAAGATATTCGTCTTTTTTAATAATATACTTGCAATTGTAATTTGCGTGTGTACTCCTAAATATCAAACCATAAGGGCCATTTGAAACCAATAAGTTGATATTTAGCCCTTCATATTCCTGACCTTAAAATTTTCACTTTTCTTGTCTACTCGAGATTGAACCCAGAGCAGGAGATACAGCTCAGCAGCACAGTGCCTGCCTGGGAAATGAGAGATTGTGAGCTCGGTTCAGGTACAAAACAAAAAAGCAAACAAACAATAAAAGATTGAACCCAGGCCTTCAGCTGAGCTACATCCTCAGCCAGTTTTTATTTTTCATTTTGTTAGAGGCATACTTCCTGGCTTCCAATATGTTATATAGCTACAGTAATCAGAAAATACTACAATCCCAACATAAAAACAGACATGTAGTTCAATGGAGCACAATTTAAAAACCCAACAAGTAAACATATATTAGTGGTCAGTTTACCATTAATAAAGGGTTCAAGAACACATAGTAGGGAAAGGATAGAAAACTAGACTTTGACCTGAACACACCTGTCTTATGAAGTCTAAATACACAGTCCACTTAAAATGCATTAAAGACACCATAAACTGTAAAATTTTTAGAATAAAACTCTTAGAACAAAACTTTTAAAACTCTTAGAAAATGTTAATATTAGTCTTAGAAATACACTAAATATACAGGTAACAAAAAGAAAAATAGGCAACTGGAGTGAGGTCAGGCTAAATAGGTCACATGGCTAAAGAAAGAAGCAGTAAAATTTAAAATAATAACCTACAGAAAACTCTGTGAACCATAGTTTTGATCACAACAGATCATCAATGTCTAAATATATTTATTACAGTAAAAGAAACACTTCATTACTCTTCATCAATACATTTCCCCTTGCTTTGAACACACTTATTCCATCATTCTTTTTTTTTTTTTTTTTTTTTTTTTTTTTTTTTTTTTTTTTTTTTTTTTTTTTTTTTTTTTTTTTGCGGTACTGGGGATCAAACTCAGGACCCTGCGCTTGCTAGGCAAGCGCTTATTCCACTGAGCTATATCCCCAGCCCTATTCCATCATTCTTGGCAATATACTCTTATAATAAAATTTTCCTTGTTTAAACATTCACTGTGCTTTTGATCACCCCTTCTGTATTAAAAATGGATTAACAGAGATGTGGGAATTGGATTTCTTCCAGTTAGGATGTTTTATCTTACATATTACTCCAGGTTTGTACAAAGTCACTCTCCAGCCTTAGGTTTTAAAAATATCCTTCTTTTTAAAAATGTTTAATACGTTCTAACTGTAAGAAAGAAAAACAAAATATATAACCATTGTATCATCTCCTTGATGTGAAAAACTGAAAGCGTAAATAAGATCCCAAATGTATAGCAGATATTGTGAAATGGGAAGAAACTGTTCAGAAAGAAAAAGGAACTAGGATGGGAAAGGGGAAAGGAAGGAAGAAAAAAGGAAAAAAATACAAGATAGCTATACTAGTAGTTTCTTTTACTTTATTGAAAAGAAAGTTTTGTGCTAATATTGTCTGGAGGGTTTTTATGCCCATATCTTGTACCCTGAGTAACTACTTTAAAGACAAAAATATGCAATGTATCAACTATTTTTCTTCTCCTATTATCTTGTTATGAAATTTTGTTTTACCTTTTCCTATAAAATAGAATTAAAAATTAAAGAAAAAGTTTAACTTGTATTCATTCTTCTGAAATACCTCACAAGCTAGAAACTTTGAGATTGAGCAAAAATTCTGCAAATAAGAGTTTCTTCAGAGACTAGAAATGAGTATCAGAATGCTCCAGTGAAGACACTAGTGAAAATCTATATTGCTATGTAGTTTTCCTGTCTTGTTGTAGGCAAACTTTCTGAAAATTTTGCTACATCAGTGTAAACGTGCTATTTGGTTTGTGTAAAAATGTGGGGCCTCATAAAAAAGATCTCATAGTTATTAGCTGAACAAATAGATCTGGATGAACTTTGACTTTAAAGAAAAGACAAGTTTTGGAAGTCTAGGCATGTAAAGTAGTGATTAAGACATTGGGCTTGAATTCAGATGTGGATCTTTAATATTTTGAGGAACATTCATGATAAGCAACATAGCTGTACTAATTTGCATTCCTTTCAGAAATGCATAGGAACTTCCTTTTGTTCATATTCTTTGCAGTCTTTTATTTTTGAGCTTTTGTTGGTAGTCATTCTAATTAAGATCAGATGATATCTCTTTGTGGTTTTGACTTGCACTTTCCAGATAATAATACGGAGGTTTTTTCAGATACTTGTTCACTCTCTGTATTTCTTCTCTTGAGAGATATCTATTTATGTATCTTGTTTGATTTTAATTGGATTATTCAATTTTTTGTTACTGAGTTGAATTTCTATACATTATGATATCAACTCTTTGTCAGATACATATTTTACGATTATTTTTCCCATTGTAATAGCTTCCTTTGCTTTGCTGTGCTGAAGCTTATTAGTTTGATATAAATTTTGCTTCTGTTTCCTGTATTTTTGAAGTCATATCCAGAAAATTATCTTTTAGATTCGTTTATGTACAGTGGGTCTGGGTCTGTGGGCACCAGACTCACCCTCTCCAGGCTTCTCTGTCTTGTTCTCCCAGAAAGAGGAAGGGGTGTCAGAACAGAAAACCAGTGCGAAGTAAAAGTAATTTTAATGTAAGTATTATGAAAGGAAATGGTAAAGAGCCACAGGAGTGGCAGGCCCAGAGCTAGGACAGTGCTGAACCTGAGGCGATGGTCCCGTTTTATAAGGTAAAGTAATTTTCTCTGCTCCTGGGAGGCTGGATGCTCGATTGGGTATTGGGCTTGTTGCTAGGGGTTTGGTCTTGTGGGCTAATAGGGAATCTGGGTTGGCATGGCAACCTGCTCTAGGAAGACAGTTGCTGCACAGAGGCAGGCGGCAACACCAGACTGTCACTCAGCTGCTTGCTGACATGCACAGGCACCCTCCTTTCTACCTCTTTCTCCTATTAAAGGGCCGCAGTTCCCTAATCTAATGCTACCTGAGGATCCTAACTGTCCCTGCATATTGCTGTCACAAATCATCTTCCTAAAGTTTTCTTACTATCATTTTCTTACTTTTACATTTTCAATTCATTCTGTCTTCATTTCTTTATCTCTTTTTGATATACAGTGAGAGATAGAGTTCTAGTTTTATTCTTTTATATACGGATAGTGAACATCATTCATTTAAAGGACTTTTTCACCCAAAGCGTATTTTTGGTGCATTTGTTTTAAATTAGTTGGCTTGTAGATATGTTGATTTATTTCTGGGTCAGAAATACCAATACTTTTCCTAGAAACAACAATTTATTCTGTAGTCACCATTCGAGTTGACATCTTTGGCTTGCAAGAGGGAGGGTGAATTGGAAGGTGGTTTTTGTTTGGAAGGAGAGTCTCCCTCCATAAAACACCAAGAATCTGAGCTCAGACTCCTGCTTACTACATACACTTATATATGAATTTCTGGTGTCATAAGTCTTTGTTTGCAAGCGCACAGGCAGCCAGCATTTGGGTCATAACTCAAGACTGGTCATAAACTAACCCTAAAATTCCGATTGTAATCCATTTCACTCATATGTGCGGCTGGTCCTAACTCGAGGGTCCACTGTTAGCTTTTTTAGCTATTACAACTGAGAATATTTTCTTGATTACTTTTTCAGATATTTTTTATTAATGTGTAAACCTTTCTGATTTTCATATTTTGATTCTTTTCCTAAAAGTTCACTTATTCATTTAGTATTTCTGACTCATTTTTGTAGAGCCTTTGGGTTTTCAACTTGTAAGAGCATGTCATCTGCAAACTGACACTGACATTCTTTCCAATTTGGCTGCCTTTAAGCCTTTCTCTTGATTTCTATGTCAGATTTCCAGTACTATGTTGAACAGAAATGGTAAAAGTGGACATCCTGATCTTATTCTACACCTTACAGGAAGATATCTAATGTTATTCATAGGGGGCTGGGGGTATAGCTCAGTGGCATAAGCGCTTGCCTGGCAAGTGCAAGGTCCTGAGTTCGATCCCCGGTACCGGAAAAAAAAAAAAAAAAAAAAAAAAAAAAAAAAAAAAAAAAAAAAAAAAAAAAAACTAAAAAAAAAAAATAATAATAATGTTATTCATAGTCATCATGAAATTAAGTATTGATTTGCTAACACTTTTTTATATCTAATTGAGATATTTTATCTTTTAATTATGAAAAATATTTAACAATATTTCTCTTCTATTAAATGAGTGTATTATTCTTTCTGGATTCTATTAATATACTGTATTAGATCCATTGACTTACATATGTTGTGCTGTCTGCGAATCCCTAGGGTGTTTTCACTTGATCATGAAGAATGATCTTTTTAATGAGCTGTTCAATTTTTTCTTTCTCTTTTTATTGTTGTGTCCTTATTTGATAAAGTTGGTCTCAAAGAAGGAATTTTTTTAAAACTTCATGTTTTATTTTCTGGAATTGTTCAAGAATTCAGTTTTCCTTAAATATTTGGTAAACCTCAGCACCAAAGCCATCGAGGTGCTTGGGGAACCATTTTAATTTATTTTATTTTATTTTATTTTATTTTATTTTATTTTATTTTAACCATGCTGGAGACTGAACCTAAGATCACACAGAGCCTTGCCACAGCCCCCACCTGTTGTAAACTTAAGACAGAGTCTTGCTTAATCACTAAATTGTCCAAGCTAGGCTTGAATTTAGGATATCCTTGTCTCAGCTTCCCAGAGTGATGGAATTTTAGGCCTGGATCTTGATAGGAAAACTCTGAACACTGATTTCATCTGAGTACTTGATTTTGCTGTTTAGGTTTTCGTTACTTCATGATGAAATTCTCAGTAGGTTGTTTGTGTCCAAAGCTTTAGCAATAACTCATAGCTTTCCAACTCATTGTTGTGTATCTGTTCATAGCACTTATATCTTTTTGCCTTTTGGTGACTTTAATCTTAATGTCTCCTTTATTCCTGCTAATATTATTTAACTTCTTTCTCCTTTATACTTTAGTTACAGGCTTGCCAAGTTTGTCTTTTTAGAGAACCGACTCAGTTTCACTGATTTTGTTACCTCTTAGTCTATATTTCATTTATTTCTATTCTGATATTTTCTCCCTCAATTTAAAGTTTATTTTTTCTGGATTCATGAGATGCAACTTTAGGTTATTTATTAGTTTTAAATTTAATTTTTTGATATAGGAATTTACTACTCTATTCTTAGCTTTTAGACCTGCTTCTGCTATAGTCCATGGGTGTTGGTATAATCCATTTCCATTTTTACTTGTCTCAAGAAAATTTTTAAATTCTTTTTTAATTTTTTCATTAACCTATTAGATTTTAGAAGTACATTGTATAATTTCTATGTATTTGTAAGATTATCAAAGTCTTTCCTGATAGCAATTTCTAGTTTTATTACACTGTACTCAGAAAAGATACCTGATTTGGTTTTAAATTTTAAAAATTTGTTGAGGTATGTTTTGTGGCCTAACACGATATCTATTCTATAGAATGTTTTGTGTGGTATAGAGAAGGCTGTGAGTTCTGCTGCTGTTGAATGAAATATTTGTAAGTGTCTTGCAAATTCATTTAACAGTTAAAATAAAATTTAACTCATGCTTCTTTGTTGACATTTTTGTGTGGATGATGTTTCCTTTGTTGAAATCAGGGACTTAGCGTTCTGTGCTATGATATCCATGTGGTCTTGCTTTCCCATTTTTGCTATTAATATTCATTTTATAATCATTGTTTTTATGATGTAAGGGACAGAATATTTTTATAGTTATACTGACCATTTTATCATCATGTAACCTTATAAAAAGTCTGTGATAAGTATTGTTGCTTCTGCTTGTGTTTCATATTTCTATCCCTTCACGTTTAGTCTGTGTGTATCCTTGTGATACAGTGTCTCTTGTAGGCAATAGATAGTTGTACATATTTAGAAATCAATTCTCTCACTCTGTATCTTGAAACATTTTTGAGCGTATATACATATATCATTTATGTATCTTTTGATATATTATGTAATATGAAACCAATTCGAACATTTTTTCCTCTTTGGAGTAGACATGTGAACCTATTTGCAGTGCAGCAGCGCATCACAACTATTTCTGCTCGCTAGATTTACCCTTTATCTATTTACTGATTAGTCTTTCTTTAGCCCTCACAACGTCTTTTCCCAGCATCTAGTAATAACCATTCTATTCTCAATTTCCGTGAGATGAAATAATCTATATTCCACGCATGGGGGAGATAAGGTGGTGTATGTTTTGGCTAATGTGACTTAACCTATGAGCTCCAGTTTCATCGGGCGGTTGCAAATGACAGAAGTTTGGTCTTTTTTATGAAGTATTCCAATATGTGCACGTACCTTAATTTTTATATATTCAATTATTGACGGACATTTATATCTTTTTCTATGTCTTGACTGGTGTGCATGCTAGGTTTTCTAATTAAATAATCTATTTATGTATTTCTAATTAAATAATCTATTTAATCTATTTATGTTCAAATCTTCTGTATTTTCTCCTAACAGGCTTCTATTAATGTCATTTTAATTTGTGTGTAAATACTAACTATACTGATAATCAATTTATGTTGTCATATACTTACTTATCATAGTTTATGAAGCAAACATTCAAGTCTCTATCCATTTCTATTGGTGATTTTGTGGGCTTATTACTGAATATTAAGAGCATATTATTATAAAATACTACTTGCTATTGAAATATAATTTACTTTGCAAATACAGATAATAATTAACTCTCTATTGATAATAACAGATTACAATGAAAATTAAATTTAAATGTTTTTCTGAACACACTTTTAATTGAGTATATTCCTCATAAAGTTGAGATCACCATAATTGGTGGTCACTCTGATTTCACATCCAGCAGACAAACTGCCACTAAATCAGTACCGTAGGCTGCCGCATTCTTAATCACCCCCTGCCTCAAAGAAAAATTTTACTGAAAGTTTAAACAGTGTGTCGTGAAATCCCATGAAAGTTATTAGCTGTTTGGATTGGAACGCATAAGACAGTCATCTAGATCCTGAGGTAATTTACACAATAAAAATGAGTATTCAAGCATGAGAGGTATTTATTCACATTAAGATATAACTTTAAGGGGCTGGGGATATAGCTCAGTGGCATAAGCACCTGCCTAGCAAGCGCAGGGTCCTGAGTTCGATCCCCAGTACCGCAAAAAAAAAAAAAAGATATAATTTTATATAGAACTTTTTCATTTGTTTTTATTTTTATAATATAAAATATGAAGAGGTTTTATAAATTATTTCTATACATTAGAAATCATTTTTATTTTCTTTTTGTAAAGTTGATTTTCAGAACTCTAATCTCCACACATTAGTCGTTATGTATCTTTGACATGTTTATTGTTTAGAAATCCCTAAAGTGTGCTAAACACAAAAGGCAATACCACATTTTAATTATATTTATACAATGGAGTTATTTCATTACTTTAGAATTCCACCTGACTAAAATTCTACAAATCATTTTTTCTAGAGACTCGTGTGTGGTGCTATTGTTTTTCTCTAAGTGGCAATTAACTTATGTGCTACCAAAGCAAATAAAAAGCAACAGTAATATCACTTTATCTTAGCATTTAATTCATCCTGTTCATTTCGTACTTTATCAGTGATAAAGCTGCTGAAAAGTTGAGAACCTATACATTAATATTCTTTTACTCATTCCTTTAAAAAATATATGAACTGCCATTACACAAGTGCTACTATTCTAAGTCTCAGTGATAGAGACAGAGAAGATAAAGGTAGAAAACTCTTCTCTAAGAAACCCCCCTATCTAGGTATAGAAAAAAAAACAATAAGTTATCACAGCTTCTAGATGGTCAATTTATATTCTGGTAAATGCATTTAGAAATTAGCAGACTCGTATAGACCATGTTAAGATATCATTGTTCATGAGAAAATTTTACCCAGTGTGATTATCCTGGGTATTGTGTGGACATGTAATTGAATTAATCAGGCAGCTAGTTTAGAAATATATCTACAGAAATAAAACAAAGTAGAAAATCTCTTAATAATTTGAAACTTTGAATAACCTACGGAAAAGATTAATGGGAAATCAATAAATGAAACATTTAATCAATGAATTGTTTTTGTACCAAATGTACCATGAAACATTTTATACAGTTAGTATGAGTATGTTTAATGTCTATAAGTACTATGTTAGCATTTTTGTGCAAATTTCTGTATCTTCATATCTAAATAACTTGTGAAAACAGTTGATTGGATAACCTATTTTGTGGCCAAGTTTTAATTTTTTTCAGCAGGTGCTAAAATTCCTCACATTTATCACATATATTTATTTAGACAGGCTGATAGAATAGACGATGTTATTTTCTTTTTAGAGTTTTTCTCATAAGTTTCTTATGTGCCAAAGTAGAAATTCCTTTTTAATAGAAAAATCATTTTTCAAACCATGAATTGTTTTCCTCAAATTTAATTATACACCTATTTATTTCTCTATCAGTTTTGAAAAATGTGATATGTTTTCCAGTATTTGAAACAATTTGCTGATGTTACAATCTTTTTTTATTTTGTTGTATTGGGGTTCACTAGAGGAATAACCATTCATATATGATTTGATATGATTATATAAAGTATTTATCATGTCTGCCTGTGGAATGAGGGTTGGAAGAATGCAAAATGCCCATCTGTTTGCTGTAGAACCAGAGAATTCAGTGGAAAGTTTAAGACTCGGAGCTCACTGAAGAGTCTGGTGTATGTTTGTGCCAGAAAGGAGAAGTGTCTGCATTGGAAGATTTTCTCTTTTCATTCCATTCAGACTACAAGCCTATTAGTTGGCTCTCATCTGAGGTGGACATTCCCACCACAGTTTGCAACCTGTATGTCATTCACCCACAGATACACCCAGAAATTTACTAATCTGATAAGTGGTTCTTAATTCAGGTTGACATATCATAATTAATAACCACAATCCATCCCCTGTCAGCTTGACAATCAGACTCATCTTAAATCATATATAATTTCCCAATGAAATAGCAAGTTTGTTATTACTACCAACATGATAAACTATCCTGCATGCAAACAGAAGCACACTGAATCCCTTCCAGAACAGGAGGCAGAGTTTATCTTGGTGTGATGCGTGGTCTTCTCTTAACTTTTCACAATTTAAACACTGTAATGTAGATTACAATACTTAAGAATTGGTGTGGCGTCTATTGACTCACCCATGCAGCTCAAAGTTCCCAGGGTAAGGATGGTGAGAGAACAGAGAAAAAAGGACAAGAGTCAGAATAAAAAAAACTGAGACCAGACGGAGCTGTCTCTCCTGATGGGAAGGAAGGAAGGAAGGAAGAGGAAGGAAGAAAAAGGAGAAGGAGGAAGAGGAGGAGGAGGAAATGCCTCAACAGGTGTAGCATGTTTATTTATACACTCCCAAGGTTGAATGTCACATGAACTGCCCCCCCACCTAATAGCTTATCCATGTGGCTTACTTCCGGTGCCCAGTGTTTATGAGGCTAGGAAAGCTTATTCATGTGACTTGCCTCAGGCACTCTGTGTTCTTGAGGTTGTTCTTGCTCTGGCCCACACATGTGACCAATCTCCAGCTTCAGTTGCTCCCCCTAGCCTATCAGCATTATGTTAGAAAGAAAGGAAAGATAAATACCCACTTAGTTTACGTGTGCACACAAAAGTACACTAACGATATAAAAAGGAAATACTCGTGACAATTACAGTTCTCATCTCTGTAACTGGTCACATGGTAGTAGGCGGTATTTATGAACACTTTCTTTTACTACCCATTCCGTATTCCCTTGGTGTTCAGCAAGCAGCTCAGCGGGTCTTGGTTCTTTACCTTGCAAGGTGAGCCATAACTTCATTCCTGAAGGTTCTCAGCCATTTATCATCCTGGTTCTATAAGGTTGTTGTAGTTCTTCACTGACCTTTATAACATGGCATAGTGACACTAGGAGACACAGTGAAGGATATCCCGTAATTCAAATTCTTTCATCCCTCTGTTGTGGACTAATGGTTCAATTTCCTCTCTCATTGGTCTGTAACAGTCTTCTATGCAAATATTGCAACTTTCTCTTTAAACTTGTTTACTCAGAGGCATAAGCATCCCAAAATGATCACAGAGAAGTCTCAACTTCTAGCTTGCTGTGTCCAGTGCAGATCTTGAGATACTTCCAGGGGAAGAACTATGAAAATATGAAGGCAAGAGTGAAAATATAGAAAGATGATGTCAGCTGGAGTTCTCTCTCTTGATTGGAGAGAAGAGTCACCAACAATTGCAGTGCATTTATTCATATACTTGGTAGGTTGATGTCAGATGAAATCCCTCTGCCTAATAACTTGTTTGCGTAGCCTACCTTAGGAGCCTCGAATTCTCAGGGATGGCCTTGGTCTAGGCCTGGATGTGTGATTGATCTTCAGCTTCAGCTGCTTTCCACATTGCCCCCTTTTCTGTTTCTTTGTTGCAGGTGATGGGTGGTCAGTTGGAGTTAGAGGAGTTGTGTTTGGAGGACTCTGCAGAAGATCTTCTCCTTCTTGAACGCTTTTCATTTCAAGAGAGCTTACTCATTTAGCCTAAAGATTCCCAGTCCAAGGATTTCAGGTTCCTGCATTAATCAATTTAACCCTATGCAACCTACTAAACCATAACATTGTCAGTTATCAGTGTAGCTGAAAATCATTAGAAGATGTTAGTGATTTGAATTTCTTCTATAGCTATCATATTACTATGGAATTGTTTTATACATCTTGTGTTTATACTTCCCTGCTGGATATTCAGGACCAAATTAAAGTGAGATGTGTATTAATTACTTACTGTCTTTCATGGTCAGTTGTCTCCTCAGGATTTGCCTTGGAACTATGTATAACATCTCTCAGTTTTCCTGTCAGTATAAGCCATCTGGATGAGTCACAACCATTGCTTGACTAAGTTGTTTTCTGTGAAAGATTGGGAGAATTTTCTCTCTGGTCGCTATCCTTAAGCATAATATACACCATTAATCTCTTTCCTCTGTGGATCAACAGTGTTCTGAAGATTGGGTGTTCACTAAGCTATAGGATGTATCAGCAGTCTTTTTATGTCCTAGATCCTCACTGACTGGAGGATCTGGGCCAAAATATTTGCAAATTTCTTAGCCCATCTACTTTTCTAGTCTTTGATCTCCAAACCTCAGTTGTTGAACATCCAGAAGTTTAATGACATTACACTGGAATGGGAGAAGTGACCTTAATATTATAGTTTCATCTGAATATCAAGCACCTGGAGACACAAAGTAGAACCACTATTTTCTACCAACCTTGGATGTTCTAGTAGTTGAATCCCTGTAGAATGTTAACAGATAACAGTTCTATAATTTTACATAGCAAATTTGAAATGAAAAGCCATACATAATATTGTAGGATGACAATAATGATGATATTTTTGTAACACACTGAAATTCTCCATCTTGGTATAAAAGACTTTTTTTATCAATAGCTCTATCTAGTACATGGAAAGCTTTTACCTAACTTGTTGAATTTCAATGGACTGTCATTGAAGAAACTTGTGACATTGTCTGGACTGTTTGATCTCTAGGCTTCTCTAGGTATCATGACGCATATATAACATGTATATCACATAAGATTTCATTAAAAATATTATTCACTGGTGACCTCATGTTGGCTTGGCATGAACTGCCTATCACAAGTACCTGGAGCACAAGAGAAACGCGGATGTCTGAATCTGAAAGAAAAGTTATCACCATAAATAATGCCAGTTTTGAATCTTGGAAGATTTTTACATGTGAAGGCATGAATATATGTAATATACCATGAGATTAGTAACAATTAATTGTCATAGCCACGTGAAAACTCTTGTTTCTTAATTCAGTTTTGTGCCAGTGCATTTTGAAATAAGAAAACCCTATTGTCTTATTTCTAGAAAACTTAACCTTTTGATGATAACCAATGTAAACATATAACAATATATTTTAATAACACTTATTGGGGTATATCCATTAAGTTTATGGAGATTATGGGGGAGCTGTGACCAAGTCTGAAATATCCCCATGTAGTTATCTTAACAATTTCTGACGACGTATGAGAAAACCAATTTTGACATCATTTTGACCAGCTGGAAACCAGGTGGGGGCACGCTTTTAAAATTAAATTATAAACAAAATGACCCAAAAATGTAAAAGAAAAGGAAAGAAACAAACTGTTGAGATCAAATACAAAATAGCTGTTCACAGATTAGATAAACAAACAGACAAGTACACAGATGATATTCTTACAAAATCAAAGGGCACTCAAATATATTTTTGGCCAAATTGAATTATAATAATTCTTTCACAGTTTTAGAAGTTTGTTATTATAAATAGACTATCAGAATTTCTATAGGTCAATTAGGAGCGATCTCTTATAAGAAGAAGTTGGAAGGAATAAAATCTTTTATCCATAATTAATATATATTTTTGAACTTTATTTTCTCTTAAGAATACTGCCAATTTTCGTGTCCCTCTCTTCCGTGTAGCTCCCAACTCGATTATCTCCATACGCTCTAGAACCGACTTAGACCTTCGAGTCTGTTTTCTTGGTTACCATCTCCTGGGCACCTTGGGTCAATTTAATTGGCCCTAGGTCAACTCTAGCCCCATCCATGTGTATTGGATGTGGTGTGGTCCCTGAGGAATCAGTGCCACAGGACCTAGCACCAGCTTGAAATATGGAACCAACTACTTCCCTGGATCTGAGTCCATGATACGGGTGGACAGCGCACTCAGACACCCAGATATATCATTCAACACTGTCTGGAAAGACACAAGCCTGTCCTCAGACCCATAGGAGTACCAGGCTGTGTCTCTTCCATTGTCCAGTGTGAAGATCTTTCCAAAGGACCTTTCCTAACTTCTTTTCCTTTACCTGGTTCAATTTTCTCAGCTGCTGTAGTCCAATCCTTAATAGGAAAAAATGAATAGTATATACAGCCAAGTGAAGTCTACTATGAGATATGAATTTTGTAGGGAAGGATCCACCTTTTTGTTTTTGTAATTGAATTTTTTTTTTATTTTACAAACATAAAAGTACAAACACATATTGACAAACAGACACCCATTATCATAGAAAATAGTACAATCACAACTAATCTATAGACAAGGTGATATGGTCTCAACAGTAGTTGGTGCTTTATCCATTGATATCTTCGAATTGTAGATGTATGGACCCATATACAGACATGCAAATTTAGTCAGACAGTTAATCCTCTCAAAAACAGAAAACAAAAACAAACAAAAAAAACCACAAAAACCAAAAATCCAAAGACAAGAAAGAAAACAGGCATACATCAACAACAGCAACAACATCAACAACAACAACAACGGAAAAAAACACCGCTTGTTGCTGCTTTACATATTGATATCTTCGAAGTGTGTGTTCAGGCTAACACATACAGATATACACTATTAATCTAATATCCTGTCATCGATTAT